>PVHY01004109.1:49063-98512 GCA_004024945.1 Uropsilus gracilis | reverse complement strand
GGGGGGGTAAATCCCTGGGATTGCAATGATGTGAAATTTATATATAAATAAATTATAAAAAAAAAAAACAAACCCGTTTCTGTTGCGGCAGCCCGTGGTCAGGGAGGCCCCGGTGGTCCAGGTGGCGCTGAGCGGCGCTCCCGGCCCTTCCCGGCTCCTCCACACTGTCCGCGGTGGCCGTGAGGGGCGAGGCCTGGGGCGAGGCGGCCCAGACACGCACGTGGCACCTGACGCGCAGTGCCCGAGGCCACGAGGGCGGCGCCACCGGAAGCTCTTGAGCAGCACCTGGGGCGACACCTGCGCACGGCCTCACGGCCTGGACCCCACGGACAGGCTCCGGCTCGTGACAACAAGCGGCCTTTGGAGGCGACTGTCCCCAAGGGCGGCCTTCAGGGCCTGAAGCAACGACCGCCATCCTCGGTGACTTGGCGGCGCGCGCGGGTGACGTCAGCGAAGATGAGCTGAAGGGATTTAATATCACTTCATATAAATGTAATGTCCACCTGCATTATGTTCATCGTGGGCAAGGACGTGGCCGTTCATGACCAAGACCCGGGGCGAAGGGCCAGCGCGGAGGTCAAGAGGGCCTGGAGGAGGCGCCCCCAGCCGGTCTCTGACCTGACTGGCCGCAGCGATGCCCGAGGCGCTGGGCGGATGATGCTGTTGCCCCAGCCCCCGCCCTGCGCTTCAGGGCGGTCGGATGTGGTGACCCTCACAGACCTGCAGGATGGGAACGGCCCGAGGCAGCCAGCGCTGTCTGCTCCAGCCACCAGGTCAGCCACGCCGGCCCCTGGTAGTGGCGAGCTCGACCGTGGACACCTGATAGACGCAGAAGACGGTGTCACCTGTCTGCCCTGCAGGGTTCAGACGACCACGAGGTGTTAAAGGATGACCCGCATCTCTGCCTGCTGCGCCCCGGCTCCTGTGTCTTCCACACCTGCTTCCCACAACCCAGTCTGACGCCCCGTCCTCACCACCTCAGCCTCTGGGTGTGCAGCTGTCCGGCCCGTTCCGGTGAGTGAGCCACGCTCCCGGCATTATTTCCACCCTAGACAGGTCACACACGTGGCTGCCAGCCTGCCGTGTGATCCTAGTGCTATTTTAGGCCCACGCGTTATTTGGTATGATTTGATGGCTTCCGTTTGGAACTGGGAATGCTCAAAAAAATTTCATGTCAATGGGTAATTGTTGTGGTTTTGTTTTGTGCTGCGTTGACTTAGGGAGGTTTTCATGGGAACTATGTACCTCTGCATGACTGGGGTGCACCTATAACTTATCTGTCTAGATACAGATACCTGCCCAGAGAGGAGGCACAGATGAAAGTTGCTTATCTGAAGATGGAAGAGTAGGAAGGTTTATTTGAATGAGGCAGGAGAACAGACATGATGTCACTGGTGGGATGTATCTCTGGAAACCCAGACACAGCAGATACACAGGTGAGGCTTCCCTCGGAAGTCCCCACCACACCGAGCCAAATACATGGCCCTGAGCTCCAGTCCATCAAGATCAGATGATTTAATCATGTCCTGACTGCCTGGAGGACTGTGTGTTCCTTTGGCTTCTGTGATAACACCTCTGTTCCCTCTACCCACTTATCTCTCCTGATCAGTCCTTTCACAATTATTTTTTAAAAATTTGCTCCTTCAAACAATTCCTCTCTGACCCATCTTTTGGCTCCACATGCAAACTCTGGGTTTTCTCAGCCATTCCTGTGGCATTTACTATTGCCTATATTATGTCTGCCAAATCTGCCTCTGCCGCCTGCAGTGCTTGACAACGCTAGGCACACAGCAAAACTGATGCACATGCCAAGTGCTTTGAGAGACTGACCAGTGAAGATAAGGGGGAAGAGGGAGTAGAAGTGGTATCAGAAGCCAAAGGAAGACCCAGCCCGCCAGTTCAATCGGGACCTGATTAGGTCATCCACTTCCGGATGAGCTTGATGTGCAGCTAGTATCTGGGAGCTCAAACGCAATGTTTGGCTCAGTGTGGTGGGAACTTCCAAGGGAAGCCTCACCTGTATCTGCTGTTGTGGGGCTTCTGGCGACGTATCCCACTAGCGATGCCATGTCTGTTCCCTGGCCCCATTCCAATAAATGTTACTGCCTTTTCATCTGCAGATAAATAAGTTGCCATTCATACTAACATGCAAAGTTCTCTGAAAGTTCTTTGGAAAATGCTTAGTAAACATTAGCTTTCATTAGAGATGTAATCTGTGCCCCAAGGAGCTTATGGTCACACTAGGGAGCTAAATGTCTAGTAAATATATGAGTAAGTTCGAGAAAACAATTTGAATACATAGAAACATCTTTACTTGAGTTTTAACTGCTGTTCTCATTTCCATTCCTTTCTGTAAAGTACCTGCCACTTAGTGATGGTGATACTTTTTGGAAAAGAAAAAAATTAAAGAATCAGATTTTGTGGGAAAAATAAGTTCCATTTCAGACATGTTGACCTTGCCATGCAGAATTGCTTCTAGAACATTCAGTTAGAGTTGACATTGAAGCTGGATATGTGGCAGCATTCATTGCTCCCTAAGTTTCATTCTTAAGTCTTCCCTTTCCTCGTTTTCTGTCTAGTCCAGCAAATAGGCTGTACAGCTAGGAGGTACTGGGCCAGCTAAGTATGAATTCATCAGATGGGTAATGAGAGTTCTTGAGTCCTCAGAGGATTGTACAGGCTGTAATGTGCCTTCAGGGAGCCAGGTCCACAGGCACACCATGCAAGACCTTAGCAAACCCTTAACCTGTCTGCCCTCAGTTTCCCTAACTGGTAAAACAGGCTACTGATACCTCACACGATGGTTCTGAGAATTAAATGAAGTCATAGATACAAAAGGCCTGGCCCACTATGATGCTTGATAGTTTAATTCTGAGCTTCCCTAGTTCAATCGGAGGCAGGAATGAAAGGAGGCAGGCACGTGCTGGCCAGGGGAGCTGTCAGGTAGGCAGGTAGGTGGGCAGCTGAATCTCCCTACCCCCCCACAAATCTTGACGCTCTTTCTCTGGGCTCTCTTGCCTCTTCTGTAGGTGCAGCACTTACGGTGCTGGTAGTCATGTTAGTGGTGCTGCCCCCACCATCGCATCTGCTGCTTCCACTGCTTTTATTCGTGCTTCTGAGCTCAGGTATAAATGCTTAAATATGTGCACACCCATGCGTACGCCAGGAGAAGATGTCAATATCTCTGTCAGTGGGCACAGACTCCATGGCTTGCCCTACCCCTAGCCTAATGTGGGCTGGGAAAGGACCACTACGTTGCTGCACCTCCTGCCTCTGACAAGTAGATGTCATTTCTGTCCCTTATTATACTTTTCACAGAATGAACTCAATGGGGTCCTTCCTTCTTTGGTCACTACCTCTTGGTTCAAGTTCTGAGATGAGTGTGTCCAACATGAGGAGTCATGATCCTAGCAGCATCCTAGCAGCAAGGAAGGCTGAGCCAGGTGACACCTGGCACTCCAGCTTTTAGTGTGGGAGGTGGGCTCTGCCTCTTGAGGCTCCTTCTGCTTAGCAAAGGGGTGGGGAGCCAAAAACAGGAAAAATGTATTGCACGGTTTGTCTTCTAAGCATGCCTGATTTTGGTTCCTTGAGCTAGATAATACAGATATTTCAGCACACAATTTCTGATCTTGTTGACGTTTCCTTTTGGCTCTTGGTTCTTCTCAACAATTCCTGAGAGGTTCCCCAAGAAAGTGAAGCCAACACCGATTCATTGACCTTTTAGCCAAGTAATTTTCTTTCCTTTAGAATATTGTATAGGCTTTTGGTTTCAAAATTTTAACATCTTGTTAGCACTAAAAAACTAAGATTTTTTTTTTTTGGTGCATGAAGGTAATTGCTAATATGTTGAATAAATGATCACCCATGAAGATAGTGAATACCTTAGAGAAATAAGTTTGTGTATTTTAAGATATTTTGTATCTTAGGAGATACAGACATGCCAAGATTAGATAATATTATGTGGTGGTGCTAATGAGGATTATGATGCTGATGATAAAACAATAAAGTAGTAATGGAATTTAATTTATTTTTAGTTTTTTTTTGTTTTATTTTAGAATTTTGTTTTGTTTAGAATTCAGATCCCTGACATGGCATATATACATAAAGAGGCTTCAGTCTCTTTTTGTTGCCAGTGGGATATTTTTGTGGTCCAACATCTAGACTATAAATACAAAGCTGTCTTATCAACGCTATTTATCTAATAGTCATTTCACAATTGATTAGCAATGCGAATTGTGATACAGGTGGAGCCACAAGTAAGAACTTCTAATATCCATGGTTGCTATACATTCTCTCTGACTCCTAGGGTAACTAATTTAGAGATTAGGAAATCTATACACCAGATGTGAATTGAAGGATCCTCAAGAACCTGGGAGATTTCTGTCCATATGTTTTTCCCAAGTGATTTCACTGAAGGGATGGGTTGCCTATCGCTGGTGCTTACTCAGTCTTTGCCTTTCCTGTGAGTCATTATTTTCCAGTGAGATGTTGTGGCCAGCCTGGCTTTCAGTGTCTCATTTCCATTCATTTGGAAACTAAAGAGCTGTGCTTTGCACCATGTCCTGAAAGTCAGCAAAGTCAGCTCTGTTGGATGAAGATGCAGCAATGTATTTGCAGATGGTGCAAAGTGTTGGTCTGAGCCCGGCAGCCATGCTGAGCATATTTAGAAGGCTCGAAGGCTGGAATCTGAAGGGCCTGGGTATGCTGACATCTCAGGCTTGTCATGGCGAGGAAGCTGCCTTTATTTCATAACAGGGATGTATAGAATGCGGCGTTTCTAAGGGCAGCATGGGCTGGTAATGCTCACTATAATGTGGTAACATGATATTCCTGTGTGAGTCTCTTTTAGATGGGCACATATGCCTGTGTATGTATAGAATTTACTCTTTATGGCAGCTCTATTTAACTACCAAAACTATGATCAGAAATGTTAAGCAACATATCCAAAGTCACACAGCTAGCTATTGTTTTGGAGCCAGGATTCAGACCCAGTTCTGCCTGGTATCCGGAACTTTTAGCCTTTGTCAAAAAACTCAAATTCAACACCCAGAATTATATTCTGTGGGCCTAAGAAAGGAGAAAGTGATATATAGTTCACATGGGAAGGAAAAAGTGTGAATTAAAGAGAACCTAGTATGCTGTTCAGCTAGAGGAAGCATACCTCCTCTTCTCACTCCCCTGCCCCCTATACAGATGGCAAGTTCCAGAATGGAGTCTCTGAAGCTATAGCCAGAAGCCATTTAAAGTACTGATGAGGGATTCTGTTGATTTTTATGTTTTTCAGTGTATTTACACTTCCCCCAAATTACTTCATTATATAAATCAACCTACAGGTGTTGGGAAATGGAGTGTATAATAGGAAGCAAAGAATTTAAAATGTTAACATACACCAATCCTTGGGGTAGTAATAATAACCATGGTGCCCCAATAGCTGGTCAAAAAATCTTTTATTAACAAAGAAAAATTAAACGCTTTGTGTATGGAGCACAGACTGTGAGCAAAAATAATTCGAATCTTTCTGACCATCATAAAAGCAAGTGTTACTTATATAATTGTAGCAGGTGCTTTGGAAAAAAAACAAACCTGGATCCTTCCAAGTAGAGACATGTGGTTGTATAAAGCAGGCAGATTTATTGCAGTAAATTCTAGGAGGCCTAGAAGACTTGAGATAACAGGGCCCCAGGCACTCCATGGTTTTCTCACCCTATTTACATATTAATTGTATCAGCCTGGAAGGGCTGAGTCTCCTTAGGGGTAATACTGAGGTAACTAACTGGCATTTGTCCTTCTAGTGAGAGAAGGGTCCTCTGGACAGCTCCCTGGTCAATGGTTCACATAGGAGTAAAGAGAGTGCCCCCTAAGTGACTCCATCTCTTATTTTTAACCAGATTTCATTTCCTGGATGCCAAACATTGGATAGATGGCTCTCCTTAAGTTTTTTGCTGGCGTTGTATATACACTACATTGTGACCTTGTGATACCTTATCACATGAGATGGTTGGTTCACCATTCTTCTAGAGGCTTCAGATTGCCCTGTGCTGCCTGAATGGGCTCCCTAGCACATTGCTTGGCATACTGTAGGCACTCAATGGGTGAATGTTGACTGACAAAGTTACATCATAAAACAATAGGAAGCTTTAAGTAGGTCTTGGGGGGAAGGATGGTCTCTAATTGCACTTAGTACGGTATTTAAAATTCCTTGCACTTGATTACATTGAATTGCAGAGTTATCACATACATATTTTATAATACTCTTAGCTTCATTTATTGTATCTTTACTGTATGCTGGCACCTGTGATGAATAAGATATGAGTCCTGCTCTTAAGGAACTGGCAATCTGGGGAGACAGAGTGAACATAAAACAAGTAACTACAGCCCAGGGCGATGGGATCAATGATGAACATGTATCTGTTGGTGGGTAGAATCCAGGGTACCCCCAGCTCCCCCAAGCCGAACTGCTCTAAATAGGTTCTGCCCTCTGCTGCATGAAAATAAACATGCTCTTAGTGTAGAAGATCTTCAATGGAAGAGAACTTTCATACAATCAATGTGCAACAGAAAGATGAGAAAGAATTTAACTAAAATGGTTTGCCCATGAAACACCCAGTCATTCATCCTCTTGTGAACAAATGCCCAGTCAAACAGGTTTGGCCCAAAGCAGAGCTATTGTGGCCCCAAAGCATGCCATAAGTATACACACCTCTTATAAGAAATCTGGAAGGAAAGGAACAAAATCAAAGTACAAGTCAAGGTAAAGCTGCCACTCTTAGTTCCCCATGTGTCTCTCACCCACATGTCTTCCAAGTGTCTCTTTTCATGTCTCCCAAGTCCCGGGTCCATGTTCAGGATTAAGAATCAAGTGCGGCTGCTTCTTCACATGCTTCTGCTCCATGTGCCTCTGCCAGGTCTTCCTTCTCTTTCTTCTTTTCTTCTCTCAGTCTTCTCTAGATTCTTCTCCCTGCTCAGCTCCAAGCTTCCTTGGCAGGGGACGCAGAGGGGCCAGGAAACCTCCACTTTCTATGTATGTCACACTGTTCCATAGCCTGTGTGTCAACACCTGTTCTAAATACTTATAATTCTCTGTTTTGTGCATTCTAGCAATCCTATGAGAGAGGCAGCGTTGTCTCTTTTGGCAGATCAGGAAACTCCAAATTCGGAATAAATAAATAAACTCCAAGCTTACATTGTTGCAGAGAGCTGAATCCAGAGACTAAACCAGAAACCATTGCTCTGTAGTTCCCTGCATAGAAGGAGGGAGGGTTTATTCTGGGATAGGAGAAGAAAAGAGAAGGAAGGAAGGAGGAAAGCCAGCAGGTGTTAGGAAGGAGGTGTTTCTTAAGCAGTGATCTGCATGCTAAAATGGAACAGTAGTTCCCCTCCCCCCCATATGGGGGTCCATTCCAAGACCCCCAGTGGATACCTGAATTATAGATAGGCCAAAATCCCATAGATACACCACTTTTTTCTATACCACATACCTATGATAAAGTTTAATTTATAAATTAGGCACACACAGTAAGAGGTCAATGACAATAACTAATAAAATAGAAGAGTTATAACAAGATATTATAGTAATGTGTTTGTGGTCTATCTCAAAATATCCTATTGTACTTATTATTTTTGGATGACAAATGATAGCAGGAAACTGAAACAGAAGATGAGGGGTGAAGGATGGTTACTATATGTCAAATGGATGAGTTGGAAATGGAAAAAGAATCTTGTAGAGATGTGGAGAATTGAATTTCTGGGAGCAGGTTAGGTTGGTGTTGATTCATTATAGGATGCAAGGAAGGAGCAGACAAGGAACATGCCATGGGAATTAGAACATCCTGAAAAATCATAGCCTCTGCAGAACTGCTCTTTGTTCAGCTGCATCTTGCTTAAAAGTCATCATGAACTTGGGGCCAGGGATTGCAAATGGGTAGAATGGAGATTGTCATTAGCTTGCTGTTCAGATCATTGATGGGCATGTCTCTGGAAATGTCTGCAGAGTCTTCCTGCTCAGAGAGACCAACAACATAAGCACTGAGGAGGTCGCAAATCTGGGTCTGTTAAGGAGTTCAGGATCACCTACCTGAGTGCATTTCTCCTTGGCTGGTAGCTTCCAGATTTTTTTTGCCTTATCTGTATGTCAACATCTGGTGCATAGCCGGCTTTCAGTAAATCCTAATACATTTGTTGAATAGATAAAAGATAAAAGAATAAGACTGAACCTCTTTTCCTTTTCTTTTCATTGTTGATTTCTAGGTTGATACCATTATGAGCGGAGAAAAAAGTTGGTGTTATTTTGGTCTTTGCGTATTTGTTCATGTTTGCCTTATAGTCTAGTATATGGTTGATTTTGGAGCATAGTGCAAGAGAGGGGAGGAGAGTAAAATTGGGGGAGGGGGAGGGCACAAGAGATACGGATGGTTCATGGGTGATAAGGTGATGGGAGAACCTTGGGGTAAACAATGATGTAATATATATATATATATATATATGTTTACTATATGTGTGTGTGCAATCAATAATAAAAACCAAAAAGAATAAGGCTGAGAACTTACCATGAGGCAAGCCTTAAGCCTAGAGAAATGCAGGGGAAAAACAGAATAGATGAAAAAGGTGATTTGAAAACTTGAGGCAGCAAGTGAGGGCTGGATCAGTCATATTGCTCAATTATGACTAAATAGAGCTTTACTTGTGAACTGGGCACAGCGCCCCCAGGGAAGCCAGCTAGTGGGCTGTGGTTTTGGTTTTACCGTATCAGAGAGGAGGAAGCAAATAGAGCTTTTCAGAGTAGATGCATCTTTCTAAAGCTCTTTCCATTTTTTGAAAAGTTACACATGGAATTTTCTCTTCGGGATGCTCATTCATGATCCCAATGATTTTGCTCAAAAAGCAACTCAAATAAAGAATTTATTATGACTTCTCACAGATTTTGTAGATTAAAGTCTCATTTGGCAACTGGCTTCAATACCATCTAGCAGTAGCTGGAAGACGCAAAGCTTTCCATACCGTCAAAGTCAATTTAAATAGTACAGCCAGACTACTCTTACCCAGACTCTCGGCAGGAGCTGGGTGGGAGGCAGAGAATACTGAAGTTGCCTCTGCGTCCTTGGCCTGATGTGTCAGTGGTCTCTGTAGCTGTCTGAGATCGATGCAGGGTTTGAAAATAAAAACAATAGAGGTCAGTTTGTCATCCGATTATTGAAATAGAAGCTCTTTCACTACCCTGGGAAGGTCATTTCTACCTCTATTTGGAAAAGGATCAGAGAGTCATAAATACTGTGTTTATGAGACACGGAGAGCAGAGAACTTGCTCTTCGCCCCACCAATGTTTCATAATTAAAAAGCAGTTAAAATGTCAGTGGCATCATCAGAAGTGCACATAATCAGTGACGTAAGTTGTAAAATAGATGTCAGGGTTCTACTTATTCTTTGACACCACATGCACAAAATCATATTTTCCTCTTTGTTAAGAGAGAAACAGCGACCACAAAGTCAGGAACACCTTGGTAAAACTCTATGAATAATGACAATTCTATCGTGTCATCTCCTGCCATCTTGCCTGCCTTCCACGTGGCTTCCCTGACACAGGCTTATGTCATTGAGTACAAATTTCCCTTCTTTCCTATCTTGTACAGTGTTAGTTGGTTCCAGTTTCTCCTGTAATTTCTATTTGAAAATGTTACCAAAGAAAACTTTCTATTCTTTTTTTTTTTTTAATCTGGTCAACCCACCAGCTGCTCTCTTTTTGATTTTTTTTCCCTTCCCTTTGTTCTCACCACAACTTTTATTGCAGAATTCCTGGAAAATGGGCAGGAATTGCCTAAGAAGCTCTCAGAGTGTTGAAACTATAAACCGAAAAACACATGCTTGTCTTTCAGTTTGAAAAAAAAATCAGTAATATTATTCAACCTCCATAGATACGATACCTCAAAGTAACATCAGCATTTTCCTTGAGGGTGTTTTTGGTTCTTTCTAGCATCCACTGCTTCGTTTGTAAGTTCCTTCATTTAACAAGTATTATGGATCAGAGACTATGGAAGGAGGAATTCACAGTTTACTAAACATACTCTCCCCTGGGAGTTTGTGGTTTCACTGGAAGACCAAAGTGAAAAACAGGCAGTTACCGTTATGAGTGGAAAGTGTTATAGGACATTCCAGAATGTCCCGGTAACTTCTACTCAGAGAAACTGTCTTCAGTTTTCTGAAGAAGAAAGCATTTTTAAAGACTGAATTCGAGTTCATTTGACAAACAGTGCAGGAATGAATATTCTTGAAGGGGGATATCCAGGTAGGAAATCATGGTATGTTGGGGAAACTCATCCCCCAAAACCATCATGCAGTTGTATCTGTGAATGAGGAGGAGACTGGAAAGGGTGGTGGTGGCAACATCAAGGAGAACTTTGCCTTATTTGTCTTGGGGAATAAAGTTTTTATCTTGAAGGCCATAGAAAAGAGCCATGAAGAATTTCAAGCAGAGACAGTAGGAGAAGTTCCTTTTAGAGAAAGAGAGATCTGGCTTCAGCTTTTCAGTTGCTTCTCTGGGGTATTTTCAAGGAAATATAATAGCATGTACCTTTCTTTTTAAATTATTTTTTTATTGATTGCATATATATACATATATACACATATATAATAAATACATCATTTTCTACCCCAAGGTGCTTCCATCACCTTATGACTCATGCACCACCTTAATCTCTTGTGCCCTCCCCCTCCCCTGATTTTACCCTCCCCCTTCTCTTGTTCTGTTAGCAGTTTTAAATTTTTCTTGTCTGTTTGTTTCCCCTGTAGCCCTCATATAAATGAAATCATCCCATATTTCTTTTTTTCTTTTTGACTTATTTCTGCTAACATGATTCCTTCTAGCTCCATCCATGTTGCTGTGAATGACATAAGTTTGTCTTCTTTGATGGATGAATAATATTCCACTGTGTAAATATATATCCTTTTCAGCCATTCATCAGCTTTTAGGCATTTGGTATATAACATGTACCTTTTGATAACAAATTAATTTATGGTGGATAATTTTTCTTTTATGTTAAACTTTGGAGTTCAATTTAGAGACTATTAAAGAATGTTTTAAGCTGTAGCATCATTAATACTGAGCCTCCCTTTCTGGCAATAGATTAAGGACCAATTGTTTATGAATCTTTCTCATGGTTAAAAAGAAAGCCTTGATAATATACACACTGAAGGACACTTGTCATCTTGTTATGTAGGGGGATGGGAAAGTTCCTGCCATCCAAAATCATGTCAAACTGTAAATATATACATGAAAAGAAACGGAGCCTGGATTCATACCCAGGAGGTTATCACCTGACCCGTTAGAAGAACACATGTGCCTCCCTTCGTTTTGTGCTTACATAAGCCGCCATGCTCAGTATAGGCCTGGCCCAGAGCCACTGCCCACCTTCTGAATGAAAGAACTACGACATGTCACTGACCTTGTAAGCGGGGGTGATGGAAATGCTTGCTCTGTTCTCTCCCTGCTGGAGTTGCTCCAGGGATTCCAGTTCCAGAATCCAGTTTTGAGACCCCCCTCTCTTTCCCTCCCCTCCCCCTCCCCAGGTTTACCTGTGTCCTGGAGGGGGTCTGAAGCTTTCTGAAAATGACCCGGTGTCCTGGTGTGTATATGTGCATTAGGAGGGCAGTGAGCCCTCTCCTCCATGTCGTAGAGATGACAGATGTTCCCTTTCTATAGGGAATAGCTTGCTGCCACCTCCACGTGCAGCCTGGTGCCCGCAGGTAGCGCTCCCTGTGCTTGCTCAGATTGAGTGAGGACCCTTTGGGAATAAGGTCCAGGTATTCAATCCCCAGACACCACTGCTTTGTCTGCTGTCCTTCTACCCCACACTGACCTCAGTGCTTGGCCCTGAGAAGGATTCTTCTCCTTTTTAAAGGTGGCCAGCCTCAATGCCCACATTCCCCTTCAAGGTGACTGCTTTAAATCCTTACATCATCCTTTCAAGACCACCTAACTTTGTGCGTGTATGAAGTGCTCTTTTAAAAAAAGCCTATTTACTGAGGTAATATTGCATTATAACATTATGTAAGTTTCAGCTGTGGGTCATCATAGGTCAACACCAGGATAGCCTAGTTTAAGTTCACCACTGAAAGCCCGGCTTTCCCCCCTCCCTCTCATTGATCCCCTTTGCCTGGTTTAGCATCCTCCTCCCCCTGGCCTTTCCAGTAACCACTAATTGGTCTTCTTATCCAAAAGCTTCTTTTTTTTATTTATTAGTTGATGTGTGGGTTTGGCTTCTTTGTGAGCCCAGGTGAGTGGAATCCCAGGGTGTGTCTTTCTGCATCTGCCTTGTGTCACCATGCAGCACATCCTCCAGGTGCATCAGGGCATGTTGTTGCAAGTAAGGCTCCTGGACTTCACTCCTGGGGACCCTTTCTTAGCTGCATGGAGTGCTATTCCCTCCTTTTCATGGGGTTTTCCCTCTCCCAGGGAAAATCAGAGGAGAAATGACTCAAACGTACTTTCAAGCAGGCACTCAAACTGTATTCTTAAATTTCCCTTTCCTGGTATTTTTATGAGAGTGTAATGTAGTTTAGTGGTAGAGCAGGGATGAAATGACTAGAACAGAGAATGACCCTGAATTTCAACTTAAGACATGGCTTTGGATGAATTGCCAGATAAGGACCAGTTGCAGTTGGAGAACAGCTTCGTGAGGGTAAAACTTGAACTTGGGACATACAAAGTCACTTTCAAATTATGGAACTGGAGGAAAGAGACCTCTCAGACATTCATTTTGATCTGTGCTTCTCATACCTTTTACTGAAAGCTGTGGAAAACTATTGGTGTGTGCATCTTCATAATTAGTTTATGCAGACCAAGCATAGGGCCTTCTAGCTTGATTAATTACAGTTATTTCATGAAATATGTTACCAGAAGCTTAAGACTTTTTTTATTGAGTGGTTCCACTTGAGTCTTCCAGGATGCAAAGAAAAGCCATTCTCTTGTGTCTCTAAGTTGATTTGAGGAGCCAGCAACTTGCTCATGGGTTTTTTAACCTCCCTTCTCCAAACTTACCCAATTGTGGGTGCTTTTCACCTTTAACCTCCTTAATAAGAGGACTTGGTGGTGACTGGTGCTTCCAGGTCAGCTTGTTGTGTGGGGTCTTGCTTACCTGGTGACTTTACAGTCCTTGCCAAACACATTGTAGCAAGAGTGATGGAGTTCACAGTCCATCAGTAGGAAGTAGGTATGGACGTTGGAACAGGGATTTAGAAACTCTTCCAGTTGAAAAAAAAAGTCCTATAGAAATGGAAATGCCCTTCTCATTTTGGTTAAATAAGCTCCTGTTTTTAATAGTGCAGTGACATGTGCAAATTCGTTGGCAACCACTACTCTAATAAGGTCAGGGTTCTTTCTTTAAACTAGTTAGTGACCTGATAGTATTTATTTTTGCCTCTTTCACAGTGAAGTACCTTTATTCTTATAGGACATATGAATTGGTGATTTTATATAAAGTATATAAATAAGTATTCATCTTTACATGTAAAAGTAGTTCTCTACAAAGAAAATATGGGAGACTGACTTTCAGACAGGCAGTGGACACACCAGGAGAAGGCATCTTGAGCCTGCAGCAGTCTGCCTTCTGACCAACCATCTTATCTACACTAGTCCTGGAGGCCAGCTTGCTGTGAGCCAGCCTTCCAGGGCCTAGCAACTCACCTGTAGTAACAATCTAAACACTAGACTGCTGAATAAGTGATCCCAAATGACCAGAACTTGATCAACAGCAGTTTCTCTGATCCCCCCCCCCATTTCCATTTTGGCACCAATGAAATAAAGCCACAGGGGCACCCCTAACCAATTGCATCTGGTGCCTATATACTAGTGGCTGGCTCTAGGCAGGGAACTTCCATATTCCAATGTCCCTGAGTCTCTGCCAAATCCAAGGAGAGGTGGCTGACTCTCCTACCATAGTTAACTAAGAATAAATAGACCTTACTTTCCACAGTTGGCTGGTCTTCATTTTTTCTGCAAATGTAGTATATAAATAACTACAAACTATAAATAACACATAAACTTCTGAAATAATGCAAGCAATCTATAAAAACAAAAAAGCAAAGTCAAGTACATCGAAAATTCTACTATCCTGAGATAATCATCATTAATCTTTAGCAATCATTGTTTTAATGCATCTTTTTTATGAGTATAAATATAAGCATAAATATGAAAACTACATATGATTTTATATGAACAGCAGCATATCATGTATGTTATATATACTTTTTTCCATGTACATGTGTCATTCTACCTTGTGTACCCTTTAGTAACCCATAGTATCTGGCCCTTTCCATGTCCTATGTTAATACCTACTGGATGCCTTTTTACATTGTCATGAATATTTATATAACTGATGTAGTTCTGGCCAGACCTTATCTATCATCTTTGCAACAGATATAGATATTTTTATAATTGTAAAAAGAACAAATTATATTTTGTGCATTTTTTTTGTTCCTGGTTATTTCCCTTCAACAATAGTTTATATTATATATATTTATAATATATATTTATTCTATGTATCTATAGGGTCCTTCTAGATCATCTTTGTCACTCTGGTTTCTTCTCTTTATTGGTTGTGTGTTATTCCATGACCTTAGCAGAATTTATTCAGTCATCTGACCTCATTGATGGATTTTCATTTTATTTTTAGTTCTTGGCTTGTGCATGTGACCTTCTCTATTGCCACTTTTCTCTCTATAGAATAGGTTCCTTGGAATGGGATGGATGAGTTAAAGGATATAAATAACTTTCATTTTATAGATATTGCTAGATTGCTTTTCAGAAAGTTGTCACACTTCAAATTTCTCCTGCCAGTCATTTCCCCCACCTACCTCCCTAAATGCAATAGAATTCAAAGAAAGTGAGCTTTACACTAGACTCATCTCCCCACTGCAGGAAGGCATGCTTTCCAGGAAGCACATAGAGCTTTAATGTGTTCTGGGTTTAAAATGATCTGCCAGACAGATGCATTTTTGGCTTTTTATTCACCTTGACTGT
Organism: Uropsilus gracilis; assembly: GCA_004024945.1. Lineage (NCBI taxonomy): Eukaryota > Metazoa > Chordata > Mammalia > Eulipotyphla > Talpidae > Uropsilus > Uropsilus gracilis. Next base: position 83,502 of record PVHY01004109.1, on the reverse strand, counting down.
TTGCTTCATGACATTATCTTACCCAGTTGGTAAAAGCTCGTGGTGGCATTGAGTATTCCCTTACCATGGTTACCTGTATGGAACTGTGGGCTAAGAAAAGAAGGTAGAAGAAATCCTGGGAATTCCAGCCTCCCTACCTTGGGCTGAGGCCCAACACACCACTCAGTCAGGAAGGCAACTAGTGGCAGGAAATCAATGTGAAATACAAATCATATGATAGGCCCTTTCACCTGTGTGTCTTACTTACTCAACTCTGGATGTATTTTTTACTCTGCTAAGGTAATGACCTGAATTTATACAACTTCCGGTAATGAAGATGTTTTCATTTGATTCAAATCTCAATTGAATTGAGAGAACTGACTGATTTCTTTTGGCATCATGGAGATGTGCCAAATCATGTCACCCATTCAAGCCCACCATTGCCTGTGGATGCCTATGCTGTGTGTTTAAAGACATTTTGCCATCTTTTCCTCCTCCTGGGCCCATGTATACAGTAAAAATTCTAGCATTACAAGTGTTGCCTTATGAGTTTCTCAAGGAGATATGCACAGATAGCGCTGGTCATACAGTCCTCCCTCTGTGAATTTACAACCTAGTGGAAGACAGCAGAAAACAACAAAATAAAGGACACGTATGCTCTATTGGCAGGTGACTAATCACCAAGGAGATATGTATACATTCAAGGAGATATGTATGCATTCATGTGGGGAATGATTCTTTCCCCCTGACATTTGCAATGCCCCTCCTCCATCATGGCTCTAGGTTGATGATCTGGCTTCCAACTACACTGAAAGGTGGAGCAAATGTGAGAGAAATAGCAAGTTTCCACTACCATGTTTACCCACATACAGTTCTCTATGCCTTCTATGCTGAAAACTGCCTTGTCCCAGCCTGTGGCTCTTGGTGGACCCTCTAATTCCCGGCTCTTGACTTGGTTGTTAGGGCTGCATTCTTGAGGATGTTTCTAGGACAACAGTGATCCCTTCTTTACATCATTCTCACCTCTTTCCACTAGACGGTTCCCTTCAACATCCCCAACCCACAGCTACCTTGCCATTTCCCTGCTTCTGAGAGCAACTACAGTGAGCCTGTTAAAATCTGAGTCACATGCTATTTTTCATTAGAGATCATCTCCAGTAGCATCTCAACAGCAAGAAGAAAGGATAACTGCTTAAAAATGACCTAGAAAGCCCAAAACAATTCCCTCTTCTTTACTACATGCCTTTTCTCCCCCGCATTTGCTCTGCTTCAGCCACAAAGGACCCCTTATGCTGGCTGAGAGTATTCCCAGCTTAGGACCTTTGCCTTTGTGTTCACCTACCTGGACTGCTCACTCAACTGTTATGTTCCCTTATTTGCTCCAGCACTTGGCTTCAACATGGCGTCCTCAATGGTGCCTCCCTCTGCCACCTTAGAATTTAAGTTATCTCCACAATTCCGCCCTCCTCAGTAGTTTCAGTTCCTCTTCCCTGTTGGTAGGTCACCTTCCAATAGAGCATATATGTCCTTTATTTTGTTATTTTCTGTTGTCTTCCATTAGGCTGTAAATTCAAAGAGGGAGGAATGTATGACCAGTGCTCACTCAGTAAATGGCCCAACACATAGTGGCCCTGCAGTTAGGAGTCATCATCTGACTGAATAAGAAAGTAAATCCCCTAAGAACAGGGATCTTGTTGGTTTTCCCAGTTCTCTAGCCCCAGTACAAGGATTCTGGTTCACAGGAAGTTTCAACAACTAGTTGTCGAATGACTGGATAAAGGGATCAGAAAAGAAACTGAAAACTAAGGAAACCTGGGCAGTACCATCTCATGATATTGAGTCATACATTGTCCACAGCTTTTCTGAGTTCATCATCCAGGTTCTTTTACCCACATTTGGCTCTGAGATATCCTAGATGAAAACATGACTAACTTAGGGTTTTCATTCTCAGCAAATCCCTCAATTATCTCCAAAGGATGTGGGAGTGGGGAGCCTGAGGAGGAGGTGGTGGCCTGTGGAGGACACTGGGGGAAAGTTTGGGGTTACAACTGTAGGACCAGCTCTTCTGCCCTGATATCTGTCTATTGGACTGAGTTTATTTAGTCATTTAAGAAATAGTCACAAAATTTTGTATCTGTGCTGAACACTGGAGAGATGATTTGATTCCCTCATTTCCCACATCCTTCCTTTCACTCAACAATGCTGAACCTGCCTCGCATCTGCAGCTTGGATTGTCTTTGTAGAGTGTAAGTGTCCAGACGCAGCACACAGAACGCCTCTCAGGGAAATGGTGAGGAAATGATTTACAGTCCTCTACCTGTTAGGCAGAGGGAGTTGGGAGCAGACCTTCAATTGGAGGTTGGGGCCACTTGATTCCAAAGAAGCAAACAAAACCCCAAAGTGTCCTGTGTCTCTAAGTGGGGATGTCTCTTGACCCTCTTTTGGTGACAAACAATTAGAGCTGAAATTTGGAAAATTTTTTATCCTTGGTTGCCAGTATCTTGTTGAACCTAAAAACCCAAAAGATGGTTTTCTATTGTCCTATTGCTTTAAAAAACTTAGCCTTTAGAATTTATTTCATCTTCGGTGGCCAAGATTTTTATTTCTGGCCAGAAATAAATTATGAACTTACTCTTCTCTTGAACATCTTACAGTGCTTTGGACACGAGTATTCAGTAGTTATTTACTTCATTCACTGTGCATCTTTGCATACCAAGGAGAAAGTCTGTCTTTATCTTCTTGTAAGCATCAGTTCTAGCTTTTTTTCTTAAACCAGTTTCCCCCTCTTTACTAGAAGCTTACACCAAAAAACTGGCACAAATCATTTGCTTAGTAGAATATAGATTCTCTTCACCAGTATGAATGGAAAGTAAAGGTTGGAGATGGCGATATATATTATTTTTTTTCCATAGTCTGACATGAAAGAAAGATATGAGCAGGAAAGCCATAGGTCATGAGTGGACTTTTTAAAGAGAGTGGGAGTAACTGAAGTAAGTTAGAGAAGATTCAGAAAATGTGAAAGAGAAAGGAAATACTTACATAATGAATAAAGGAATAGATTCATGTCCTGAGAGGATGAATATGAATATGAATATCAGGGGAATATGAATATCCCCCTGAGAGGGGGGATATGGGGGGAGTAAGGGTGAGAGTGGTGAAGGCTTAGGATAGCCCCTCGAGACTACTAATGGGGACTGACCGCCAGCCCCACAGAGCATGGCTGAACATGGACCTCACATTCAGTGGGTCATTTGTAACAGCATCACTTGCAGGGAGCAGAATTGGAAATGCCCAGGCCTGCTCCATGCCTGGCAGTAGTCATTATTACTATGAGCTTTGCTATGGATCACTTGGGGAGAAAATATAGATTAAAAAGTGTTTATTCTGAAATAACTCTAGATGTAAAAGAAGTTGCAAAATATTCAAAATTTCTTATTTGCTTTTAACCAGTTTTTAAACCAAATGTTAATGTCATAACATACTTGCTTTATCATTCATACTATATTTCCTCTTTTCAATTTGTGTATTTGTATAATTTCTAACATGTTTTTGAATAATTTGACATGGAATGACCCTTTTCCTCACAGTGCTTCAGTGTGTATTTCGTGAAAGAAGAAGCTGCTCTTATATAACCACAGTGCAATTATTAAAATCAGGAGATTAACATCAATCTAATACTATTATCTAACCTACAGACCTTATTCAAATTTACTTTGGTGAAGTTTTACAAAGTGAATTATTATACCTGTCATCTTTGCTGTCATCTCTGAATAGACTAAAAGACGGTCTTTTAAAGTGTAGATATATATTCTCAGTAAATCAGTGCAAAGATCATAAAAAAGCATGGTTTAGGAAAATAAATGAAGCTTTTAACAGCTGTAAATTCAATTAAGAAAAAAAACGGATTGATTTAAATTGTTTGCAGTGGTTACAGGAAAACACTCAGGCTATTCTAATAAGACTGCTGATGGGGTTTTCGGTAATGGTAAAAAAAAAAAAGTCTGGGTACTTGTGTTTACTGTAATTTGCCAGAAAACTCAGGATTATTCTAGAAAATTACTAATGGAGGTGCACAAGTCACCACTATCACATTTCTTAGTGATAATTTTAAAATGTGGACTTTTTATTTCTAGCAGGCAAAAATGTCATGAAGTGTCCAAATAGGATTGCTCAGCTCCCAGACCACTGTCACACTCAATAAGCCAGGGCTCCAAGGTCAGGGAGCAGGCAAGGGGCCTGTCTTGCCAAAGTTGGAAGGTTATAAAAGTCCTGGACAATCAGCAGAAAACCCAGTGTGATAAATTACCAGTCATTTGACATGAGAAATGACTGTCACCTTCTTTTCAGCTTCTCATAAATCCTTAGAGAGTCCTGGTTAATGCTATTCATTTAACTCAGTCCCAAGGGAGAGTAAAATATGTTTATATATTTTTCTGTTTTTCCTCATTCCTTATACATTCATGTACATTACCAAAGTGATACCTCCCCCACCTAATTCTTACCCTATTAAGTGGAATCTTATGAGAGTGCTATTTTTGTAGGTCAAAATGGTGGAATAGCTGCAATTGCATTTAGCCCAGTCTAATAAAAGAGACCTAACATAATACAATTCAAACAATAGAGAAAACATGGAACAAAATGTTTAATGTTGTATATCCTTAATTACTCCCACGACCCTTCCCAGAAGTAATCTCTATTATATTTTTGAAGTATAGCCTTCCAATATTTTTCTAAACATTTATACAATGTATGAATTGTGAGTGTGTGTGCATATGTACTAAAGCCTTTAGAATGTGTGACTGCTTCTAGTATATTCACTGTGCATTGCTTTATAAATTGCACTATACATGTGACAGTTTTGCATGCTGGAGAGTGTGGTCTACCTCAACCAGGTAATAGTTGCCCAAGTAATCATTTGATTGTTCATGGTTTATGTAGCCATTCTTAGTTTCCCTATAAATACTGAACTCTATTTTTGACTGTCTTAAGTAATATTAAATGAGAATCCCTATGTGTGTGTTTGAAAACATGGACAAAGTTTCTGTAAATTACTAGAAATGGGATAGTTGGAGCAGAGATAAATGCATTGAGATTTTATTATTACCTAATTACCTCTCAAAATGAGTTTTCCAATTTACTCTCTAACTTCCTATTTCCATGAATCCTTGCTCACAGTCATTTTATAAATCTTTTAAATTCATATTAATTTGATGGAAGAAATCTAATGTTCTATTGTAATATGTGTTTGTGTGTTGTATATAGAACGGATGTTATTATTATGTTAGTTCCTTGGTTATTAGTGAGCTCAGACAATGTTTGATAGGTTTCGGTTGGCCATTTTAATTTTGCTGCCAATTATCTTTTTAAAACCTTTGTTTTATACGTGGATTGAATATTAATAATTCTCTATTTGTTTCATCTTATATTCTTTTTACCATTATTATCTCCTAACTTTACTATGGTAAATTTCAGCATTAAAAAGCTTTTAGTTTTATTTAAGCAATCATTTTCATTTGCCTTCTGGAGTTTTATAATTCTGGAAGGTCTTTTCTATTTTAAGATTACAAACCTTTTAAAAATTGTATTCTGGGTGGAGGAGACAAAAAAATAGAATTTTATTCTAATTTTACAGTTTGTGTTTCAATCTTATTCCTCCATTACATGTCATTTTTTGGTATATAACTTGAAATAGAGATCTTATTCTATTTTATTTTTCCAAATAGATATTAATTTTAATACAATCTGTTGAATGAATATATCCTGTCCAAACTGATGATAATTGCCACCTTCAGGGAATATACCGAAGCCTATTTTTATACGGGTCACTGTCTGGACTTTTTATTCTGTTTTATCTATCTATGTATTTCTATATCTTTATCACACTATTCTAATTGCTATAACTTCAAAATGTTAAAAGAATATCTGGGAGAGCTCTTTCCTCATAGTTCTTTTAAAAAGTTTTTGCTAATCTATTTTATTTATCATATGAAATTTAACATATGAAAAAGGTTCATAAAATTTTTATTGAAGCTTCATAAACTTCTTAATGAAGCTTTATCTAGTATTACATTGACTTTATAGTTTAATTGGAGAAATGGTCATTTTTCACAATTGTGAGTTTTTCCATCTAGAAACATAAGTTTTGTACTTAGGTTGATCTTTAAAAAAGTCCTTATTTCCTTTTCTTGTTTCTTCACTGTTTTCCTTTATTCTTCTTGATAGGTTTACTCATAATTACCTGGCTTAGAATTAATTGTGAATAATATTTTTTTCATCATGCTTTGCAATTACTAAGGAAAAAAATTTTTTTATACATTGCTGTTATGTCTGACCTTCTAACTAAAATTACATTATTTTTATACATTGCTCTTATGTCTGACTTTCTAACTAAAATTACTATTAGGTATCCCAAAAACCACTTACAGGGGTTGTGATCTAAAGAACAAAATAAGCAATATTAAAAAATAAAATTACTATTAGTTATAATAGGTTTTCAGTTGATTCTCTTTAGTTTGTCAACTGTCATTGTCAAGTAGAATATCTGTTTTGTCTTTCCCAGCACTATACCCTCCCTCTTCCTTCCTTCCTTCCTTCCTTCCTTCCTTCCTTCCTTCCTTCCTTCCTTCCTTCCTTCCTTCCTTCCTTCCTTCCTTCTTTCCTTCCTTCCCTTCCTCCTTTTCTTTTTGTTTAATTTTTTTGACCAGCATTTCCCAGCCAATGTTGAGAATACTTATTTTATGTATAAATAACATTTAATGGAAATGATTCTAATGTTTCCATGGTTAAGTATGATATTTCAAGAAGACATTCTTTACCAAGTAAAAGAAATTTCCTTCTCGTCTTGGCTTTCAGATGTTTATGGAAAGCCCCATTTTAAGCATTTCTGTATGAACTGCATACACTGATAAACATAAATCATAAGTGTTCAGAGCATTGTGCTTAACAATGGCATTTACCCATTTAACCATGACCTGAAAATCAGCTATAGGCTGTTCACATGACCTCAGAAAATTCCCCCATACCGCTTTCCAGTCAATTCTTCTCCTTCCCAGAAGCAACTGTTTTGTTTTTCTGTGTTTATTTTGTTTGACTTTGGTCCCCATTGCTTAGTTTTGCTTGATCTTGAACTTTACTTAAGTGGAAACACCCAGTGTGTATTTTGTTGTATTTTGTTTCTTTCATTCAGTATAATGTCTGTGAGGTTCATTCATGTTGTGACTGTCTTAGTAGTTGCTACTTTTTATATTTGAATATAGCATTCCATAGTATAAATATACTATACAACTTGTTTACCCATTCTCTTGTGAATGGATACTTGAGATTTCCCTGTGTTTGGCCATTATAAGATTTCTATTAGTATTCATATATATATTCATATATAGGTGCGTGAGTGTGAGCCTATATTTTACATCTCTTTAATAAATATCTAGAAGTAGAGTTACTGGATCATGGATAAAATCTGTTTACTTTTATGTATAACTACCGAAGAGTTCTCCAAAGTGATTGCACCATTTTACATAACCACCAGCAAAGTTGAGTTCCTTATCCTTGCCAGTATTTGGCACAGTAAGTCTTGGATTAAATCCTTTTAGTATGGATGAAAAGCTGTCTCATCGTGGTTTTAATTAACATTTTTGCGATAACGCTGAGTTCCTTTGTGTGGGTTTACTAGCTATCCATGTATCCTTTTTCATTCAGTGACTGTTTAAATCTTTTGTCCACTTTTGAAGTTGTCTTCCTGCTAAGTTAGGTCACAGATAAACTATTTTGGGAGCAAAAATGGCTTTCTTGGGTAGGGTGACAAAGTTGTTCTCTGTGGCTCAAGTCACTTGAGCGTAACTCTGAGTTCAATTCTGCTACGTTATCGAGGATATGGGACTCCATATGTATCATGGTGGGAGTAGGAGGACAGCATTATTACTGATAATGGTAGAGTGGAAAAATAGAGCAGGTTTAAAGATGTTTAATAGATCTAAATATTATCTTAGGCAAAATGTCCTCATAGGTAGAAAACTACATAATCCCAGAAGAGTTCAACCACCATGGCCAAAATTTGACAAGGGAAGAACCACTGAAGAAGTGAAGGGAGGAGGGGTCCCAGAAACCATGCTGCAAAATGACTGGGGTTTTGGTGGCAGGGAGTAATGCAATAACTTACATTTGTAGAGGTATGAGCCTGTGTCTGTAAAACATATATGGTGTTATAACCCAACTCTGCCTCAGTAAAGTCATTTAAAAAGGAAAAGCGTGATCAAGCTTTTTAATGATTCCAGTATTTAATGTACTTTTATTCTTTCAATTGTTGAGTGAGAATCAATTGCTTGTCTACTATGTTCTTTTAACGGCATTAATTATATATTTTCTCTATGTCTCCTATTGTCTTTTATGTGAGATCTGTAAAATTATCCACTGCCTTTTTCTCTTTTTTTATTTTTGAGTTCAGATTTCCAGTCATGATTGACATTCCTAAAACATAATCTGGATTAGAATTCCAGGCAGAGAGCCACCTGGATGAGGAGGGTAACACCTACAACAGTTCAGGCCAATTGAAGACATTGGCCATCTTATTATAAACATAACATTTTTAAAAGATGGAAAATGTAATTTTAAAGCAAATGTTTGTTCGGTACTACTCATCAACCTCTCTTTGTCTAGGGGGATCTTAGGAGATAGGCATTCTTTGTACGGTATAGTTCAGTTTATGAGAACTGACATTTTGCTGTGATAAATAAGAGACAGACCATTTCTCTTATAACATTCAGTATGTCTCTTTTTTAAGAGTAGTTTTAGGTTCACAGCAAAATTGAGCAGCAAGCACAGAGAGTTCCCATAATCCCTTGACCCTGTGCATATACAGCCTTCTCCTACAGTTCTATGTTTGTTGCCATAGAGAAACTTGCTTTGAAACATTGTTATCATCCAAAGTACATAGTTTAGGATTCCCTCTTGGTGTTGTATAGTCTATGAGTTTGAATAAACATATGATGAATGAAATATATCCACCATTATAGTGTCATACAGAGTCAATTCACTGCTCTAAAAGTCCTCCCTGTCCCACTTATTTTTCCCATCACCCCCAACTCATAGTAGCCAGTCATCTTTTACTGTGTCCTACTTTTGTATTTTGCAGAATACCATATAGTTGGAATTATTCAATATGCAGCCTTTTTCAATTCACTTTTCTCATGTAATTTTTCTCCATGTCTTTTCATGAATTGATAGGTTATTTTCTTTCAGTGCAGGGTACTACTCCGTTATCTGGATATATCACAGTTTCATTTTTCTTTCCACCTACTGAAGGATCTCTTGGTTTCTTCCAAGTTTTGGCAAAGATGATAAAGCACCTATATAAGGGATGTTAGGGGATTGTGTGTATAAATTTGGACCCTTAGTTATAGTCCTTACTTCTCTCCTCCATCGACACTCATACCCTTGTTGACTTCATCTAGTGCCTTGGATGATGTGCCATGTTTCTTGACTGCTTCTAAACTTGTATCTCCCCCAACATCTCTGTCTTCTGAACTCACACTCATCTATTCCTTGATACCACCACATGGAGTTCTATCAAATTCAACAAGAACTTCCGATCCTTTCTTCCATCTTCTGCTCTCAGTTGTGCTACTTATAAGCCTTCTCTGTTTCAGTTGATGTTAACCTCAACTTCCCAGCTGCTTAGTATATGTAGGTGGCCACTCCCCACCCCCACCCCCCCATGTCAAGGACAGGGCGCAGGCTCCAGGAGTGAGTGAGAGCACAGGGATATGCCTCTGGATATCCAGAGGTGATCCAGGGATATTTAGGGACAAAGGTGTCTCATGCTTGGGTGTAGGCTCTTTTGTTTGGACATTGGATCTATACAGCTATCTTATCTCTACTTGGTTTTAACCCAGACAGACTGAGTGCAGAGGGAACAGCCCATGGAGGTGGACGGTGTCAGTGAGAATGTGTGCACTCCCAGGAAATCTTGGGGGAAGACACTGTCCTTCTCACAGCACCCAGCTGCTGAAATGAGCTGTTAAGGGGAAGCTGAACCCAGGATTCTCGGGCTTCAGGGACTCCTAGGTGCAGGTGGCATAAGGATGTGAGTCCTCCCAGAGTCTGTCTCTCTGCTCTGGTCCCAATGGATTGATATCCATTCCCATATTCAGGGAACTAGCACTCACCATTAGAAGAGGTCCATCTGGATTGTTAGTTGTGTTCTGGAGTGAAGAATCCTGGACTAAGATGGATCATTCTTCTCAAGGACATTGTCCAGGGCACAGCATAGACACAGGGCATCAGCTTTAATATCATGCATGTAAAAATCATGCATCAAGACAGAGACACGATGGGATAGCAGGTGACATTGCTCTGATGGGCGTGTGAATCTAGAAAAGAGGATGCTGATCTACTTTAGATCATGCCTTCAGATGCTGGGGGAGGGGAGTTTGTTTCTTTCTGCCACTATATGTCTCTAGTATCAGGGTTGGAAAAGCAAGTGAAAACACTGCTCTGTCCTTTCCTCATCTTTTCTGACCTTGGGCAACTCACCAAACTCATCTGTTTCCTCACTGAAGGAAATTGACTCTGATTTTGAATGGGAGACTTGGAGCTCTCGTCTTCTCTCTCAGCCTCTCTGTTTTCTGTAGGTCTGTTCAATCTGCTGCGCTCTGTCATTTGTCTTCTGCTGCATCTTCTGAGTTCTGTGTAACTGCGACCCTCTCCTGCTTCACTGCAACTGCCTTACCTTCTCGCTCCTTCCTGAGAGTTCGTTTTCAGCTTCTGCCTCTGCTATCAGTTGCTTAATCGGTGAGCTTTTGTTTTATTTTTCATGCTTGAAAAGGACCCAATGAGCTCCCCTCATCTTAGCAACTCATTTACAAGTGCTGAGAGGAAGCGGATAGAGGCAACCTCTCATACTACACAGTGCTGTGGTAATGTAAGTTGGTACAGCCACTATGGACAACAGCATGGAGAGTACTCAGAAAGGCTCAGAGTAGAACTACCTTATGATTCAGTTATTCAACCTCAGGACATTTATCTAAACAATAAAAAGCAGTGATTTGAAAGATGAGTACTCTATTATGTTCATCACCACACCATTTACAATAGTGAAAATGTGGAAACAAATTTATCAATGGATGAATGGTTAAAGATGTGGTATATGTATGTGTGTGTATGTATGCATACATACATATTCCACTGTATAACAATATTATATAACATTACTATATGTGGGTCTGTTAATATATACACAAATATGCACATATTTACACATATGATCAAAAACTACGCAATCACAAAAGGAGTGAAATCTTGGCATTTGTAATAACCTGGATTGATCTCAAGGAGAGTAGCCTGGGTGAAATGAATCAGCAGTAGAAACCATAATACTTAGTATTATTTAACAAATACGATATTATTTAACTTATGTGTGGAACATAGAGAGACAGAGCAAAGGAATAAATAAAATGAAGCAACAGCAAAATGAATCCAAAGCAAACTCTCAGATACAGAGAACAAATTGGTGGTTACTGGAGGTGTAGGGAGCACTTGGAGGGCAGGTGAATGGGTAAAGGAGGTCAATGGGTGGGTGAAAACTTGATTTTTGATGCTCCTCACAAATATTGCAGATATAGATGCTGAATTCAACATCTGTAGTACTGTACACCTGAAACCTTAATGTTATAAACCAATGTTACCTCAGCATTTATTTAAAAAATTAACATAGAGAATTTTATGACAAAACTTGCATATCCCTGATTCTATAGAGTTCCACATTTTTTTAAAGGGGAAAACATTGTATATACACACAGAACTCTTACTGTCACCTCCAACCACATCCCCTCTTCGTTGAAAGCATCTGGAGAGTAGGGGCTGAAGTATGTCCCTCTAAATATCGTAGGTGGTTGTGTTTGGAAACAGGGCCTTTAAGGAGGGGGGTCAGTTGCTCATAAGAGTGGGTCCCAAATCAGATAATGCTGGTGCCTTAAAAAAAAAAAGGGAGATGCCAGAGTTAGCTCGCTCTCAGCCACATGAGGACATGCCCGGCAGGTGGCTGTCTGCAAAATAGTAAGGGGCCTTGCCCATGAGAACCTTGATCCTGGATTTCTCAGTTTGCACAAGTGTGAGGAAAGATTTCCTGTTGCTGCAGTCACCTAGCATATGGTGCTCTGTTGCAGCAGCCCTAGCAGGCTAAGACATGGAGGCAAGCACTACTCTGAATTTGGGTGTTTAATGGACCCCAAGCTGCACTTAAGCTTATACCTACAGAGACCCATGCATCATGTAGTTCTTTGTTGTTGCCTTTAAAAAACCCTTATCTGAATCATATCATGCTATCCATCCACTGCAGAGTCTAAAGAAAGAGTCTCTTTTCCTCATAGTTCTTTTGAAAATTTGATCAACATTCATGGCCAGTTCCCACAGACACATGCAGTGTTGTGTAAAGAATTCCAGACATTTACAAACTGTGAAATTCAATCATGTTCAATCATAGAGTAAAAACCTTTCCTGTAATTATAATTTATCTTCAGAAGATTCACCACATGCTATTGTAAGATCCCTAGACATGTAGATGTAGAGTAAATCCTGGCTGCTATCCCATACTCACTGTCACTGAGAAGTGGACTTATATTTTAGAAAGATATTTAATAGTAAGTGTTGGAAATAAAAATGTGTTGGTGTCAGTAAAAAAGGAAAGTAGCTCCATATTCTATTTTTTCAGGTTTTCTGGAGAATTGAGTCCCAATATCAGAAAAAGCAGACAGTATTCACGTTGGTTTGATATGGAGTTAATGAAAAATGTGCTTCATTTGATGTGACAGGAAGGATTTTATTTATTAGAGATGAATAGAACTAAAAAAATAACATCTCTGTAATTTGGTACCTCACTGCTACAGTTAAATATCAGGTTCCATCTTGTTATTGTATGAAATGTGAGGACACTCATCTACCTCATTTGGAAATTGGAAAGCAAAAGGTTTTTTTAAAAAACTCGGTGTGAAGTTTCTTGGAAAGGATGCCCGGCAGAAGGATATAATTGTTTTCTGGCATGTTGGCAGATGCTTCTGTGCTGTACTCCGTTCTCCTCTGCTAGTAACAGAATACTGTGAAAGACGTTCAAGGCCAAATGAACATTTACAGATGAATTACCACCTGCCATGAACACAGAAAGAAATATTGATGTTAAATAGAGCTATTTGAGAACTCAAGTAGGGGAAAAGTGTGGAACCAGTTGAGATCTGGTGTACCTAGCCAACTTTCAGAAAGGCGGACTTAAACTCCCCTGCAGAAGATAGTGCAGGTCTAGAGGAAGTGGGACATTATCTGGCATGATATTTTTGTTGGGGCTTCTATCTCTCACTGCTTGTTTTTATCAAGGAGTGCTGGGATCTGTGAAGGACACACACGCTGAGGATCACTGAGGATCATAAAGGAGAAGGTAAAGACTCAGCTGTCATAAAGCAGGGCATGGAAGAGCACATGTGTCATGTCAGAGACAGAAGCCTGTGTTCCAGGAAGAATCCATAGGGACAAAGAATCACTTTCTGGTCATTTGGAATATAAAGAGATGAAAAGTGGCAGAGATAAGAGTGAGGCTAGGAAATGGAGCCACTGACACCCACAGGGAGACAGGCATTCCAGACGTTCTCTAATGGGTAGGTGCTGCATGGGGGGAAGACCTCAGCTTTCAACTTGAACCATCTTCTTCGCAAACTGGTACAAAGAATGACCTGCTGATGCTATGGTCATCTGTCTTTGGCCTTCACTGTTAGAGAGAACCTAAGGCAATGCATTTTTTGAGACTAGATCTTGCTGTGTTGCCCGGAGTAGTCCCAATCCCATGGACTCAAGCGATCCCCAGCCCTAGCCTCCCAGGTAGCTGGGATTACAGTGGGCTGCCACCACGCCCGATTGCTTTTTCTTGACCAGGCCTCTATGTTGCCTGGAGTAGTCTCGAATCTGCAAACTCAAGCAATCCCTGGCCTCTTGCCTCCCAGCACTTGGACTACAGGTGTGCGCCACCACGCCTGGCAGGTAATGCGTTTTTATGTGATTGATTCTCTCTGTGGAGTTCTCCAAAATCCGAATTGTTGGGGGGAGAAATGGTATCAGTGTCTATACCTAGGGAGAGTTCTGTGATCTCCACTTCATCCCCAAGTCCTGACCCCCGAGAAACTGCACATCCCTGTTCAGATGGTATTCAGGGTAGGGCCTCATTCATCAGTTTGTCTCATTATTTATCAGCTGTGTTTTAAAGCTGGACATCAGAACTTTCTAAATGAACAGAGAAGAAGAATCAAGAACAAGCCCTACATTCTCAAGCTAAGCAACAGGTAACTGCCATCTAATTAGATAGGGAAGACCTGGGGTCAGGTTGCCCTTTCGGCTTTTGGGAAAGGAGAAAGAGAATTCTGTTTTGGTCTTGCTGTATAGAAACATTGATCAGCCAATCAGTTGGAAATGTCAAGTCAACGATACAAGTCTGGTGTAGAAATACCTTGGCTTGAGTCATAGATTTATTTTGACATATTGACTAGTAGCATAAAATCATTAGCCTGTTAGACGGAGGCCACAGGGAAGGGAAAAAAAATCTCCAAAAAGTCCTCCCTTAATATTGCCCTGAGGTTCTCGGAAACTTTAAGTGAGAGGAGGTATGACCCCAGCCGGTCCTCGAATGATACCTTACTTTATGTCAGCGGGACTGATGCTCTCGTCTCTGCTGTCATGAAGTGGTGTTGAGTCAGATGATATTATTGGGAGACCTGCTGTCAGTGAAGAAGAAAAGAAGTTCATGGAGAGAGACCATGGAGACGCAACACGTAGCACCGTCAGTGTCACAGTGGAGCCTAACACTCTCTGACCTCTGAGCTTATCTGATACTCCACCCACCCCTACCCCAGCTAGTTCAAGCTCTGAGGGTCTCCCTGCTTGCTCACAGTCCACCCTGCTTTTGCTTTATCTTACTTCCAGCCACCCTCGCAAGCTCCAGCTCCCCACCTCTGGCTTGCGTGGCTCTGCTTTCTCTCTCCAGCTGGCCTTTGTCTGGTCGCCACACCTAACATGCTGTCTCCTGAAAGGCACTGAGCCACTGATGAATCCTTAAGCAACTTGGAAATCTGACAGAGGACAATCACGTGCTCAGAAACCCACGTGACTAATAGGACCAGGCTGTTGGGATGCCCCACGAGGCCACCGGTTGGTAGCTGTGTTTGTGACCCCCATGTCTCCTGGCATGCTCTGGGCAGGAGGAGAACAGGCAGGAAACCAAACTCTGGAGGTTAAATTGGCACCAGAAACCCTCCCAGCAAGCTGCGATATGACTTTCTTGGTAAAGAAGCAAACAAGAGTGAAAGGACTCAGGGCAGCATCTTTTTTCCCCACTTGACCTCACCTCACCTGTTTCTTCTCAATGTTTTTACATTCATTGTCTCTCCCTAAATCCAGGGTCCACACTGCTCTTTTCTGATATGCTTATCTTCTCTTTGGCTCTGAGACTTTCTCGCTAGAATTCTTTCAAGCTGCCTGCAGTTCACAGAGTGGGTGGGTCACTACTGTGGCCAGAATGTCCACTCCATGAAGAGGGAGCCCTCCAGCATCCAGGGAGCCAGAGGACCTCTTCGCTGAGTGAGGCAAGTTGGCTCCAACACCACGTAGAACTGGTGCCTACTTCATTCCCAGAAACACACTGATGTTTCTGAAAAGATGGTGGCAGAGCATTTTGTCTGCACTTCTCTTTCCGGCCAGAATTTTTCCAAGCTGCTGAAGCTCACAGAACTGGTGGGTTCATTAGCTACAGCAAGAATGTGACATCTCACAGCCTAGGGTCTGCCGGCGGCACAGGAGACAAAGAAGCTCTCAGCAATGAGGACAGGGAGTGAGCGAGGAAGGAGAATGGAGTGGAAGCCTGGCATTGAAGTCCTGGAACAAAAAAATAAATAAGCCTGCAGTGGCAGATGTCTGCGAGGAAGAATATGAAAATGCTGATGAGTGGAGAGGAGTTGAAGCCATTAGGGACAAATAAAAGATAAGAATGCTGGAAAAAGACCAGAAAAGCACATTGTGGATGTGGATATGAGGAGAGAGAATAAATGTAAAAGTGGTTAGAGAAAAAAGTAGGTGAAGGGTGGATTGGTGTGACAGTGATTCACAAAAAGTGAAAAAAGTGATAACTCTTTTTAGGGTGTATTTTGGAGTACTCTCAGGTCTTTGGAATACTTGGTGAAAAAAGGGTGAATAACAAAATGTGTTTCATGGAGTTAATTACATTTAATACCTTATTGATTCACTTTAGTGGTAAAGTATATGATTGAATTTATTTGAAAAAGCAGAAAAAATGAATAATATGGGTACTTCATAAAAGTCAGAGGGAGAAACTATTTTCAGTTACTAAAATTAATACAGCCATGCAAACATTTATATACTTAGGGCAATCAGTGACTTTTAATGATATTTCTATTACTAACTGGACAATGGACCATCCCGTATACTAATGTACTAAAGTAAATAACAAAAAAATCAGAAAGGAAGCGATTTCTGATTTTTCCCCAACCCCTCCCCTCGGACCCCCAAAGAAACGACTTCGTTTGGAAACTTTCTGCACTGCAAGAAGAGTTTATTTTTTTAAACTTACCACAGTTACAGAAACAAAACCGTAGAAGCTTCTATAGATGGGAAACAGCCTGTGTGCACTATGTTTAGTTCTTCTGGTTCCAAAGGCATTGCCTAAGTCCTAACTTAGTTGGAGTAAATCCCCGATCGATGTATAAAAGCAAGAATGCTTTACTCTTTACAAAAAGCTCAGACGCATTTTAGTGCTAGGTAAATACTCGTAACCAGTCTGCCATCAGTGTAGAGGTAGCTTGACCCTGGGGACCCATCATCCAACCATGTGCTACCTGGGCTGATGGGATGGCCAGTCCTATGTGAACTTCCTACGTGACTTACATCAAGGAAGGTGGGGAGCAGGTGATCACTGACCATTAGTTGTTTTGCTTCATTCAAGTGCTGTTTGGTCCTTACTGGCATAAATAAAGCTAAGATGGTATTACATATTATATTTGGAATAACCAGATATAAAATATGGGCAAAGGACCTGAGTAGGCTTTTCTCCAAAAAGACATACAAATGGCTAATGGGTTATTAAAAAAATGTTCACCCACACTGATTATTAGGGAAATTCAAATCAAAACTGTGACATTACCATATATATGTCTGGATGGTCTTATTAAAAAAAAAAGAAAGACAGTTTTGGTTAGGATGTGGAGAAATTAGAATTCTTGTACATTGTTGGTAGGAATACTACATGATGCATCTGCTTTGGAAAACAGTATAGAAGTTCTTTGCTATATATAAAATAGACCACCATATGGTTTGGCAATCCTACTTCTAGGTTTTTATCCAAAAAGTTGAAATTGGGATCTCTAAGAAATATTAGCTCTAGTAGCAACTCATTGCAGCACCATTCACCATAGTTAAGGTATGATTCAAGCTAAATATTCATTGACAGATGAGTAGATAAGGAGAAAATGGAGTATTACATGCAGTGGAATACTATTTAGCCTTCTAAAATAAAGGTACTGTCTGCAGATGCAACTGAGTAAGCATCACAAAAATCTCCCCTTCCACTGCCATTCATGTCTAAGTCGGAGTCTCCCAAGTGCTGGAACAGCATTAGAAGCTCTTCATTGGAGTTTTAAACTTGAAGCAACCGAGGAGATGCCATTTTGATCAATGGGGAATGCATACAGACTGGGTGGTAATGAGAGAACCACATACCTAGAGGCTTTGGGTCTGTTATTGATGCCATGTGGGTGTGGCCATGTAGGCAAGGCCATAAAAGGTGGACAAAAGAGCTGTGGAACCAAACAGGGCTGGTTAGGAGAAGACTTTCAAAAACCTGGTGCCCACTTCACTGAGAGAGAGATTTCTGTCAGTGTTGCTGGGAAGACACTGGAGAACATCACCTAAGAGATGATTTTGTGCAGTATGTGAAAATTGAAATGTTTGAAATCATGACTGATCGAGGCAACGGCAGGAAGGGAGGCTTTGCTTTCATAACCTTTGGTAAGCATGACTTTGTAGACAGGACTGTTGTTCAGAAACACCACACGGTGAAAGGCCACATCAGAGTAGTGAAGTGATAGGAAAGCTACAGATGACCAGTCAGGAAAGCCCTGTCCAGGCAGGAGATAGCCAGGGGTCCACCAGCTGGAGAGGTTGAAGTGGTTCTGGAAACCTTGCTGGTGGTCATGGAGGGGGCTTTGTTGGGAATGACCACTTTGGTGATGGAGCAAAATTCAGTGATTGATGGGACTTTGGTGGCAGTTAGGGTGGATTGGCAGTGATGGTGGCGGGGCTGGTGATAGTAGATATGGTAATGATAGAAGCAGTTTGGGAGGTGCATAATGATTTTGGCAATTATAAGAACCAATCTTCAAATTGTGGATCCATGAAAGGGGGAAACTTTGGAGGCAAGAGTTCTGGCCCCTAAGGTGGTGGAGCCCAATACTTGACCAAACCATGAAGCAAAGGTGACTGTGGTTGTTCCAGCAGAAGCTGTGGTCATGGCAGAAGGTTTTAATTAGCTCCAGGAAACAAAGCTTAGCAGGAGAGGAGAGCCAGAGAAGTGATGGGGAAGCTACAGGTGACAACAGATTTGTGGCAGGGCTTCACTTCTGCAAAGTAGAGGTGCTTTAGACCACATTCACGTGTATGGGCAAAAAATTGGAGGGCTGTATTTGTGACTCATTGTATAACAGGTTATTTTAGTTTCTGTTCCGTGGAGAGTGTAAAGCATTCCAACAAAGGGCTTTAATGTAGATTTTTTTTTTTGCACCCATGCTGTTGATTGCTAAATGTAATAGTTTGGTCATGATTTTGAATAAATGTGTCTTTAAAAAAAGAAAGAAAAATGAAGGGAAAGTCTGCACTATGTGACAGAATGGGTGAACCTGGGGGAAGTTGTGCTAAGTAAAATAAGCCAGTCACAGATTGACTAATACTGCACAATTTCAGTGGTGTAAGTACCTAAAATAGTCCAATACATAGAGTCCAAGAAGGGCTGAGGCTTGTTGGGGGCTGAGGGAAGAGGGAAAGGGAAAGTTGCTAATCAACAGACATAAAGTTTCAGTTAATTTCTAAGACTTCTGCAGTGTCCCTGTCATCGCTGTTGTCCACAATGCTGGTATTGATGTGAGAAATACAATGAGACATTGTATGCTTGAAGCTCTGTGGTAGGGCAGATCTCAAATTAAGTGTTCTTTCTACAACAAAACAAAAGCAAAACAAAACAAACCAAATGGTGAATTGCTGCAAGCTTTTACTCTGATTTTATTGATTTTTTAAAATGAAGAACCTGAATTCATTTTAGAATAAAGATAAAGCTTTAGCTCTGAGGTTTAACATGGCACCTTGCACCCACAAGCTAAGTGACTTCTCAGAGGCTGATCTGAGATCCCCTGGTATCCTGATGTATTTTTCTGGTTTCAAGGTTTTTGAACTCTAAGTGTTCATGTCAGACCCAGCATAGACTCTGGATAAGGTCACCATAAAATATGGAGAACACTGGCTATGACTTTGGATTTAGTTGGAGGAAGTGCCAAGGGTGCCTGTGTGAGGGAGTTAGTAATAGGTCTTCTGAGTGACTCATAATCTCTGGCACCAACTGTATTCCTCACTGGTTCTAAATGAGGTTCTGAACAATAAAAGACCCTATGGGGGCCAGGACTGTAGCAAATTCGGGGCCCCAGGGATTCTTCAGCAGTGATGCCCATGCCCATGGCCACTGGCTAGGGAGAATGTTTGGGTAAGGAAGGAAGGTCACATATTCTCTTCTCAGATTTGGGGGAGCAGAACACCCATAATGGAGAAAACAATGTGCATAAATGTAAGACTCTGAAAAGAGGCAGATGCTGGAGGTGGTATGTCCTTCCACCTTTTGCTCTGAGATAGGTGTGCTGTGCCTCAAAGAAGTAAAGGGATTTGTTCAAGGTTCCTGCCACACTTCCTTCCTGCTACAAAACTGCATTGCTGATGGGCAGCCAGATGTATTTCATGCTCTCACAGGACAAAAAGGGACCAATAAAATAAAGGCCCTGAACCCTTGACCCTTGAACCGTGAACCCTTGACCCTTGGCAGGTGGCCACTCTATATTCACTTGATGGACAATATCTCTCAGGGCTCAGGCAGAGAATGGGTTGCTCCTTGACCAGAGTGACCAGCAGTGCTTTTCATCATCACCCAAGGAAGCTGTGTTTGCATCGACTCCACTCTCGTCTTAATTGGCACGACCCTTACTCCTGAGACACATTCCTCACTGTCACGTCTGCTTTGGAGCCTGAATCAAGGGAGTGATTCATTTGAGTTTTTCACATTCCTGCTTTCATTGCTAGCAGAACCCTTGGGTCATGTATAGGGGACTTCGGCCCCTCGTATCCTTTATAAAAAACATGAACACTCTCCCTGTTGCCAGGGAGGTCTGCTTCACTCTCACCCCACTTCCTTTTGTCTGAGAAGGTCAGTGTCTTTGTCATCTCTGCTCCCATAGTTTATTTTTACGTATCTGATTGAAAGGAAGCTCAAAGAAGACCTTTAAGGGCTCTTGTGACTCCTCACCCTCCCATGAGGATGAACGTTTTTCCCTCAGTAAGTACAATCAGGGGGAGTAGATTTGGGTTCAGTAGACAAAAAGTCAGTCATCATTATTGGTGCAAATCCATGAGGTGCCTGAAGAAGCCGCATCCTGCCCTTGAGGGTGTATAGTTTATACTTCGCCAGTGGCCAGAGATAATGACAGAGACAGAGAAGATTCACAAGTCAGATTAGGGGTGGCTCAGGAATAAAAAACACTTCAGTATTTTTAAACTTGAGATAAGGGAAGCAGAAGCAAATGAGGCCGTCTAGTAAGGTGACATTAGATCTCTCAGGTCCCCTTCAACCATGTGCACTCAGACCTACACCAGATTCTAGAAGCTCTGTTATCTCGTAGAGTTATTAACCTGGCATGATTTTTAGAACCTACTGACCCTTTAGAGCCTATTATTTTCTAACACTAGAAGAAAATGTGGCTCCATCTTGTACCTTTTTTCCTCCACCAGTATCACAGCTGGTCATGTTTGAAAAAGTGCGCAGGCTGCACCGGTTAGGCAGAACATTCATGGCAGGAGATTTCTCTGAACTTCCCTTCTGGCTGGGATTGGAAATTCCTACTTCTCTAGCTGCTATTACAGCTACAGTTTGGCAAAGGGACTGATCCTGACCCTCTTGGAACACCTTGACTCACGCCACAGAGAGGAGGAAAGTGGTCATGGCACCATGAGTTCCTGATGAGAGTGCAGAACATCATCCAAGAGGAAGTGTAGTACAGCAGGAAGCAGGGAAGTCATTGTTTTCATGGTAAGATTTTAGAAGGTATCCGAGCTACCCTCCTGTATGTCAGTGAATTGTCTTACTGCTTTGGGACTTGATGTCCCCAAAGAGTTTCCCAACAACCTTTGTTAACTGATCCGTTTCTATCAGTCAATATTTAGTTAAGCATTAGCACCTTAAATATCTCCTTGCCAGGTCCATGATAACCTCATTAACTTCCAGTTGACAATGAAGGTTGCCTATCAGTGTGATCAGGAGTAAGTTTTTGGACTCAGATTGACCTAGGTTCAAATATCAAGTCCTATGACAATGGGAAAGTTAGCTAGCTAATCCTCAACTTAAGTTCAGATTTCATTATTTATAAAATAGGGAATGTAATAATACCACTAGGGCTATTTTTAGAATTGATTCAAAAATACCTGTAAGACACTCGAAATAGGGCTAAGCACATATGAACTCTTCCATGAATATTATTTCTACTATTCTTCCTGGAGATGGATTTCGGGGGGGGTGTGAGTAGGCACCAAAACAAAGAAATGGCTCTCAAACTACTTCTCCCAGCATTGACTTCATCCAGACAGTCTCACCTGAGGGGGGAAGATTGTGCATCAGAAGAAAATCAGAGGCAGGCTTGTGAACTGTGTTGCCAGGGTTTTTTTCCCTCTCTTGGAGGAGAGTGAGGATGGAGGCTCTTGGAGTCCTTTTTTTTTTTTTTCTTTGCCATCCCAACTTTCTTGTATTCTGCAATCCAGCTATTTGGAATTTCTATTTTTTTAAATAATTTTAATTTTATTCATTTTTTAGATTTTACAGCATCAGCAAATGGTTATTGGAAAGCCTTTCCTCCCCCGCCATTGACAACCCCTCTGTTCACTCCGGCCCCTTTCCTTGTTTTTTTTTTTTTTTTTTGGATCTATATTGAGTTCTTTGGTTTCTTTGTTTTCTGTGGCAATGTCCTTTTCTTGGGTGAGGGGCTATGATCCCAGAATATAACAAGCCATGTTGGTAGATGTTCAGTCTTATCTCTGCATTGGGTAGCAGTTCGTTCTCATTTGGAATCTATTAGTGTTTTCTTGTTGTTGACTGTCTTCAATCAATTCCATTCATTATAGAAGATACTCGTTATGAAAGGCATCTGCTGAAAGCCTTTGCAGGTCATTTCCTCTCCTTCAGATTGTAGCTTTGTGTGGGGCTGCAGCCCCATCTCTGTGACCTTCCTCTCCCATGGAATGGGGAGGAGCACCTTGCTTTCTTGAGTTGCGTATCAGCCCTTAGCTTTTGGCATGTCCACTCATTATGTGGCCTTAGGTGTGACTCTGTGAAAGGTGATGTCCATGATCATTTCTCCAGTCCATTATTTGTTGTCTTTCCCACAGTTCCTCCTCCTGCGTTCTACTCGTGTTTGTGCTCAATATTTTGCTCTGGCCCCTCACCACTTCTATCAGTCCAATGGATTATTAGTTCTCTTCTCATTCCTTCTGAGGACTAATTGGGGTGAAAGTGAGAAGCTGCCTTTATAATCACTCCCTCCCCCCACCCCCGCCAATCCTGTGTGCCTCTAATGTCTGGATAATCACCCATGTTGTTTCTTTTGCCTCCAAGACATTCCACTCCACTGACTTGGTTAATTCTGAAAGTCAGTTCTCAGCTTATATGCACCCTTCCTGGGAAGCCCCTAACCCCACCAGGCTGAGTTGAGGGACCCTCTTTTGTGCTTTCCCACTGAATCCCACCAGAAATATATCACATTTATTATAATGACTGGTTCATGTTTATCTTCCTCCAGAGGTTGTACATTGAGCGAGAGCTATTATTTGTCCTCTAGTTTACTCATCGTATCCCCAGCTCCAGCTTCGAGCTCATGGCTGGTAGTTAGAGAAACTCAATAAATACTTGTTACATACGTGAGTAAATACTGAAATTTAAAATAGAGGAAGTTGCTTTGGATTTATTCTAGCATTCCTATCATATATGTCAATACTAATCTGAAAAGGTCCTGGTTAACATAATACCGTTGTTGTTCCCCCTTTTTTTTTTTTCAGAAACTGTCCAGTGATTATTTAGATGTCAGAAACTGGAAGGCTTTCCATAAAGTTAGAAATAATGCACGTAGGGCCCATCCCTACTTTCTTACTAAACCTATGGTTGACTGGGATCCTGGTGCTTTATCAGATGAAGAAAAATGTGTATCTGACTCAGTTGTTGGTTAGAGCTGTCTTCCAAATCACTCTTAAAATGCAGCTTTAAATCATTGTGAAAAGAAGACAAATTTAGGTTTCTTCCCAGCTGGACTCTATTTGTGCTATTTTGGATACAAAAGACTCTCAATTATTTTTCTCTAGCTGGGACTTTTCCAGTTCAGCACATGACCTCTTAATCGTGGTTAACTGGGGTGACCAGACATTAATCATGCAAACCCAGTCTCTTGAGCTCCAGCCTGTGCCCCCTGGGCACAGTTCCTCTTTGTGTCATGTGACCAAGGAATGAAAGAGGAATCACACAAGCCTAACTTCCTCTAGGACAGAGGGTTTGGGAGGGACCTTGGCCAAATGCATAGTTTAAGATGAAGCTGAGGCTGGGGATCACTTGAGTCCGTGGTACCCCGGGCAACTTGAGCCTGGGATTCCATGGGCAAAAATAGCAAGACCTAGTCTCAAAAAAAAAAAAAAGCAGTGGCCAAACAGCAAAGATCCTAAAAAGAAGACTTGGAGACCCACCCCAGCCAAAGACTGTCCCCGAGAAGGAGCTTCTCTACCAAAACACAAGACTGGAAATTCGGGTCCCCAAAGCTAAAGACCTGAAACATAGTGGAAGGAAGCAGCAAAAAGAGGCAGAAAACAATAGAAAGAGCAGCCACCAGGAAACAGGAAACAGGGGTACAAGTCAAAGGCGTGCGGAATGGCCAGTGAAGATATTGAGAAAAAAAGGAAAAAGAAGACCAAAAAGACTAAAGGGCTAAACATGGACAAACAACAAAAGAAAGGAGGCAGTGAGACCAGAGGGAGCGTGGTGGAGTGGGGTAATCCTATGGGAATCAACAATTACGCAATCATGTATAGTACAGAATCCAAAAATAGAAAAAAAGTATATATATTAAAAAAAAAGATGCACTGTGGGGTTAAAGACCTTCCCTAAGTTGCTATGCGGTAGGACTTGGGAATGGAGGGCAATTCTGTTGGAGTCAAGGTTTTATCTTTCCAGCAAAGGTGATTTCTTTGGAAATGATTTCGAGCTGAAGCCAAAAGCTTGCAACTCAAGTACAGAGGACTCTGAGCTCCTCCTTACCTAACTCCTCAGGCTGTTCATCTTTCAGCACATTGGTCCATCTACCTGTTGTGTGTCTTCATTGCGTGATTTTCACAGAGAAGAGGAAAGTCCCTTCTGTTTAGAACGATGAGAGTAGTATCAGCTGTAAGTTGAGAAACAACCAAACAAGAACAACTGAAAATTGGAAGTGGGTATTATTTGTACCTGGTGAATGAGGTGACTGGGGCTCAGCTAGAATCAGCAAGGCTTCCAAGGTCACAGGACTGGATCGCTGTTGTATCTGCAAGTACCATTTTAAATCTCCTTCCATCCAGTGACTTTGTCCTTGGAAAGAGAGGATGCAATTCAGAATAAAATGGCCCAGCTCTGCCTCCCACACTGCCTCCCACACTGGGTGATCTTAGGCAAGCCCATGAATCAGCCCTTTCAACTGTAAAATGAGGGGGGCTAGACTAACCTTAAGATTTCTCCTAACTCTAAACTCTTTGAGTAATTTAATGCATGCAATGTTTTTTTCTGTTTCACTGACCAATGTATATTGGACATATTACTATTCACTATTTAAAATAGGATAGTTGGGACTCAGCATATTTAATTCAGTAGCAAAATAGTGATTTCCTCCTCTGTATTGACTTGTCCATTTGGTGTCTCTTTGAAGCATCTGTGACTCTTTGATACTTGGCTCCTTTTCCCTCTGTGCTGATCGCTAAGCTGAGAGTTTTGCATCTTGGGATAATTCTTTTTTTTTTTAATTATTATTATTTATTTTATTTTACATCATTATCTAGCCCGGGGTTCACCCACCACCTTATCACCCACAAACTGTCATCTTAATCTTTTGTGCTCTTCCCATCCCTGGTTTCCCCTCCCCCTCTCATGCTTTATGCTTCAATCTGCTGAAAATTAGCTTTAAATTTTTCTTGGGATAATTCTTAAGGACCAAAGCACCAAAGCAGGGGTTAAGAGCGCCTCTGATGGATAAATTAAGGGAGTAGATTGAAGGAGTCCACGAATGGTTTTGAACACGATTTTGGTGGTGTATCTCCCCCCTTTATGCACGAGTTTCTTTAGCTAGTCCATCCCATTCTCAGACAGTTCTAAATATTCTTTAAAATAATTTCTTTTTAAATATCTGACTGTCCCTCAGGAATGGGTTTGCAGTAATGCTCTCAGGAGTCCCTAATCAAAGAAGCCCGGCAGCTTCCAGTGTTTCAGTCAAGTAGTTGATCATTTAAAAAATATCATTGTTGTCTTTTTTACTTAAACATGAATGCCTGGTGAGAAAGAATAAAAATATCCTTGAATTTTTAGTGTAAAATTTGAGCACTCTTAGCAATGTTTTCATTAACATGGATTCCATGCCCCAACCCTGGAACCTACATGTAAGCATTCTCTTTCTTCTGTTTTTAAGGACACTGGTATATAAAAACGCAATAATTTTTTTTTTTGAATTTTAAGAAGTACCATTGTTTCATATCCATGTTAATTTTTGATGGTGTTGGATTTCTCCTCTCAGGTGTGGTTGCCAAGCCTCCCCCACCCCCCCCAAAGCATTTGAAATCCTGAACCGTAGTCCTATGTGCTCTCTACCCTGTTCTTTTCCCACCTCACCCTTCTGGGTGCCTTAGATCTATAGTCAGTTTTCAAGGTTTTAATGTTTGTCTTTGAGCCTTGTTTAGTTTCCCTATATTCTATGTATAAGTGACACCATCCAGTATTTATCCTTCTGGTTTATTTCACTTAGCATAGTCCCTTTCAGCTCCATCCATGTTGCCACAAATGGCATGTGTTTATCTGTTTTGATTGCAGAGTAGTATTTCATTATGTATGTATACTACATCTATTTGATTCATGCATCTGTTTTGGGGCATTAGGTTGTTTCATGTCTTGACTGTTGTAAATGTTGCTGCCATAAATTGGGAGTGCTGGTTTTCTTTCATATTAGTGTTTTTGTGTTCTTTGGGTAGCTATCCAGGAGCCGAATTGCTCCGTTTTTAGTCTTTTGTGGAACCTCCACACTAAAATGCTATAATTTTTAATGAGTATAGCATAGTGCCTAGTAGATAGTATGTGTTTAAAAGTGTATCTATTATTATTACAATTGTTGTCTTCATCTTATCAATCTAAAGTCTTTTTTATGTAATTTTCTAACCTCAGTACTAGCTTTTTTCATATTGTTTTGTTTCTTTATTGTAGGAATTCTCTCAGCATTGAACTCACAGTGAAGGCAGACCCAAACTTCTCTCATTTATCTTGAATTTGTCTTTTGGTTCTGAATCCCACTGGCTTCAGATACTTGGGAAGATAGTGACTTTGTGCTCAACACATGACAAATATGTACTGGCAGATAGCCTTTCATTCCTGGGAACTTTTATTTCTCACTAAATATTCATTTCCCTCCTATTCTTCTTCAGATATTATCATTTTTAGGTTTTCTCACCATTCTGATCCCTATCCCTTTCCCTCTATAAAACACTCTAATTTAGCTGTCTTTCTCAAAGCTGATCTAAAAACACTAAGACATTTCTCCTTATTCTTGCTCAGTGCCTTCCAATGAGGGCTAATTATCTCAAGAGGGACAGGTAGAAGTCATCTCTATCTACTGTATTTACTTACAAGTACTAATTGGGAAGTATGGTATAACTTATTAAAATTATTAAGTTATTTGACTTTTCAACATTCATTTTCTTTTTTCTTCCTTAGTCTTTTAAGTAACCTGGTTTCCTTTTTTTTTTTGCAATTCTCTCTTCTTTCCCTGTGGATATTGTCTGTTGTGATTATGCTCAGGGGTCCTATGAACTCCTCCCCAAGGATGTGAGAGTAAGCTAGACCAATCTGATATCTTCTCCCTGGAATTTGAGTCTTGAACAGGAGGTCAGTGATACCAAAAGTAGTTGGATTTCCACCTAACCTGAGCAGGGCTCCTTGATTATCCTATCCTTACTATAAGCCATTTTGTAGTTCTGCTTTCTAACTTTCCATTCATACTGTGACTGTCATGTTCTCCTAATATATAGTTCTTTTACTTATGTTAGAGTTGCTATCTATTGCGTAAAATCAGAGAATGCTAACTGATTCTACCATTTTATAGGGTGGTATGCTTGTAAATATATGATTCTACAACATTTGTCCCTAAAAGTTTCTTTAATATGCATTAATACAATTCTAAAAAATTCTAAAAGTCTCCTTTAAGACTCTTTAAATTTTACTATAATATATCATAATCTGTCTTTTTTTCCTGGAGGCAAATTCATG
Source organism: Uropsilus gracilis (assembly GCA_004024945.1). Taxonomy (NCBI): domain Eukaryota; kingdom Metazoa; phylum Chordata; class Mammalia; order Eulipotyphla; family Talpidae; genus Uropsilus; species Uropsilus gracilis. Next base: position 55,649 of record PVHY01004109.1, on the reverse strand, counting down.
ATAGAGAAATATGAATGCTCCCCTATATGCCTCTCTTTTCTACAACAAGATTTTATATATATACGTATATAAATGTGTGGACTTCATATATATATGTACATACATATTTTACTATAAGCTCATTAATAAAGTATCTAATTATATATATGAAATCCATTAGTCATAATCTCTTATGCTCAGTTAGACTCTGTAGATTTGAATTAAACATAATCCCTATGTTCAGACAAAATTAGATGCTTTATTAATGAACTTCTTTAGTAAAATATGTAAATCCATATATATATATATTTATACATATACACAGCATCACATATGCACACATATATGTTACTAAGGAAGTTCACTAAACATCAAATTTCGTCTGAATATAAGAGATTATTGGTATCTTGAGAAGGCCTGCTGACTACCTTTCAAATGGGACAAGATTAATAATGGTGTTAGGTGGGGTGCAAGGTGGTACCTTTTCTTCAAGGTAAAATTGAGGGATTAGGAAGCATTAGCATCTACAAAATGCCAGCATCCCACCTTTAAGTCAGATTTCATCCTTTTACTGATTCTGAAATGAGGAAAGGAAAGCAGGTATCCTAGCGGAAGATTAAGATCAGTGTTTGAATCCCTTGCCCAACTAAGTGGCAAAGCAGTCTGAGGCCAGCACTTTAGTGCTGCGGTGACTTGGTGAAGCATTTCAAGGTGCTGTGTGTCAAGTAATTCATCCAGCTGGTTAGGTTTGGCATTTGGGCTGAACGTGTGCCTTTCAGTTCATATTTTAACTAAAATCTTGTAATCTTATTGGTGAGATCTTGTCAGATATTCGACTGGCAATGCCAGAAATTTCCTCTGGAGAGTAGCTACTAAGATGCATTAGTAGTTTAAGAAAGATACTGGGGCAGGGGAGGTAGGGAAGAAGGGGGACGGATACCTCTGAAATTAAGAAGGGAGAGGAGGCAGAGGAGGCAGGACAGGGCAGGGAGAGCTTTGGCCACTGCAGACCTGAGGGTTTCTTGCAATCCAAGTGAAGTTCCAGAGTAAAGAGCTCCTGCTTTGGGCAGAAGCAGCCAGGTCCTCCCATCCTCATGTCATTGTGGGTTGAGGACCTCCCAGTAATAACTTGAGGACACACACATACACACACACATACAAAACCACTGTGGTTGTTATCTGGTTGCAACTGAATGGAGATGGGAGCATCATATCTCATGGCTGTCACTCTGTCCCTCTGGATTGTGTCTTAAATCAATTCATGGAAGAATTGCTCCATCGAGGAATTCTGAAGTCAGGCCCTATAGATTTGAATTTTGGTTTTAACACTTGCTCATGTGTGATCTTAAAAAAGTTAGAAAGCCTCTCTGTACCCCATCTTTAAAGTAGGAAAAAAAACCAGTAATGATTTTATGGAATCATTGTTAAACATTTAGAGAAATGTTTGACACAGTGCAAGTATATCATCTATATTTATTCATGGACTGTTTACAGCATGCTAGTTGATGTCGACTTGTCTTGCGGGAGCATTCAGAGGCCCTTCTCTGAATTTGATAAGTTGTCTATGAAGAATCCATTATAATTTGGCTTTTATTGAAAATGCATCTGAATTCTTCGCTGTCTGTCTTATTCTCCTCCTTCTCCCCCACCCTCACCTCTCACAGCACAGCCAAGAAAGCCAAGCTGTGCAGCTTCATTATGCAGCACTGCTTGTGTATCACAAGCTCTCCCTCGACACAGGAGGCACAAAGCCAGGACCCACAGGAGGGTTTTCCAATTTCTTCATGCAAAGTGTGTATCGATATACTTTTCCAAGAGGAATCATCATAAAATAAGCTATTCTGTCACTACAGAAGCAAACATCAAAAAGAAGAGTCAGAAGATAGTAAAAAAAAAAAAAAAAAAAAAAAAAAAAAAAAAAAAAAAAAAAAAAAAAAAAAAAAAAAAAAAAAAAAAAAAAGAACTCGCTATGCAAATCCCACAGGGCCATCTCTGAACATCACTTGCAGATCATGGCCAAGGGGAATCAGAAGCTTGATGTTAGAAAGTTTTAATGGAAACAAATGATGAGGACCACCAAGGAAGCAAAGAAGACTAAGCAAGCACCTCAAAAGATAGCAATGACTGCTGCTAAGTCTCCTTTGAAGGCAGCACCTGTACTAAAGATTGTGAAATTATCTGTACTCAGAGTTGGTAGCAAACACTAGATTGACAAGAGCAGAATTTTTAATTAAGATCTAACTGTAACTAGAGCAAAAAACACATCTGAGAGGTTTAGGAGACATTAACTAGTAGCCTGATTAGTCAGTGATAGCTTCATGATTGAGGACTTAGCTCCTGCCTTGTGTGCAGATTTCACTGTTTATAGCTTTTACTTTTTTTAAAAAAGGATTATTTTATTAATTTTTTTTCAACATTAAGTTTATTTTTTCTTAAAGGAACTAGCTTTGGCCTCAAAGAATGTTATGTGACTTTCAGCATTAAATGTCAGGTTTCTATTGATTTATATGTTGAGGTGGAACAAGGAGCACATTTTCCAAACCATCAGGCCAGGAGTGAATAGGCTCACAGACTGTACTTTTAGGAACTAAGAGACAGAGAGAATTTCCCTAGAAGAAGTCCCCTAAAAGCTGTCAGGGAGATGATTTGTTTATTGAGCAAACACTGATCAAGTACTTAGGGATCCCAGGTGTTACTCTAAATATTTTACAGTATCAAGTAACTCAATCCTTGCAAACAATTCACGATGTAACTACCTGTTTTCAGTACTCTAGATTTTCCCATTTTATAACCATGGTAACTAAGTTACTCTAGGGCTCTCTTGCTTTTGAGAGGAGCCCATAAATTATGGGCTTCTGAGTTTGTATTTCTTTGAACTTTATATGGAGCCTTACCTTAGGACCTACCTGAACTTGTAGCTTTTCCTTGGGTCCAGTTTGTCAGTCACCTGACAAAACTCTGAACATGAGTTTTGCCTTAAGCCAGGCTGAGAGCTTTAAACAAGATTGCTGGCTGAGAAGCTTGACGTGTCCCTAAGAATGATGGGAGATTTTGGATTTAGAACCATCACTTTGCCTGGGTCTATTGTTATTTTAAGTTGTATATTCAAAACAATTTTTTTTCTGGATAAACTATTTTTTGGTGTGTGTGTGTGTGTATGTGTGTGTGTATGGATGTGTTTTCTGTTTCTCTTGTCCTGAGGGATGTGGCATAATGTTGCCAGTTGCAGTACAGCAGGATGAAAGTATTAGATTTCGTATCAGGTTGCTGTTGTTACAGAGGCATTTCCATAAAAGGGAGAATACTGCGTTTCCTGCCCCAGCTCACTGTAGGTGGAGTAGAGTGGCCAGGTGAAACGATATTAGGTAGAAGGGAGTTACTCTCAGCAGAGAAACACATGGAAAGGGTGCATCCTTCTTGGTTTTGGACTTGTGCCAGGGACTTAGGAAACATGGAAGAGAAACAAGTATAGACTCTTGGACAAGACATTTGGGGAGGCTGACAATGGGAGTCTTTATCTTGAATTACGCTTTGATTTTTCTCCTTTCGTCCCACACTTGCCTAACCCTATCTGTGGTTCCTCCCAGACAGTGCCTTAGGCATGTGGCAAGATTTCAGGCCTCAGTGGGCCTGCTTTGGGCTGACCCTCTTTTTTGGACCATTTACCCACTAGAGGATGCATAACTTTGGGTGTTTTATTGTGAAACTAATACTTTTCTTCTCTCTCTATGCACACTAGTCCTTTTAAAGTTCTTTCACATTAAAAGTCTCCCTTTTCTTTCTGCATATGTAGATGACTGACCCCTTTAGAGTGTGCTAATTAGGGGCTCCAGGGGTACCCCTTAACTACATGCTAATACCCTGACTTAGAGCAGCTTTTCAGAAAACAAAACTGTGTTTTAAAAGGAAGGAAAAGAAGGAAGACATGCAGAAATCTCCAAAGCTACAAGACTCAGAATCAACTAAGATTCATGTCAAACTGCTGAACTGGGGGTTAGACAATCTGAATTTTAACTCTGGTTTTTCCATACATTTGTTTTATGGCCTTGAATGAGAAAACATTCAGTTTCTCTGGGTGTTGGTTCATCAGTATCTTTTGTTATAATTTTATCTTAATCTGTAGAATTATGGGGGGAAGGGCGTGGGGAGGACAATGGTCCAGCATCATAGAATGGAAGAAAACAATAGAGCAATGCCTGTCCATCCCCTCCGCTCAACTCATTGTCAAGCTGTCCATGTACTATTGTCTAATCAATGTGGAACAAATTACCTTGTCGTCCCATTTATACTGGGAAATAAAGTAGATGGTAAATCACTGAAAAAACTTCATTGGAACAAATAATTATAATAATATTTCCAATGGCATTCTTAATTCAGTTCTGGAGATAACAGGTAAAATGGGGAATAGTTTATTGATCTAAGTGGGTCCCTGTGTAATCTTTTATAATGGAATTCAAGGAGTCATCATGGGAATTATTTTTTTATTCATCAAGCTGATTGTCTTTCTTCACACGTCCTCTCTTCTTCCACTGCTTTTCTGTCACTGTCACAAGCAGAGTCGATCTGTACATAAACCAAGCATTTTGTTTCTTATTTTAAAAATAAAGGTTGGGCAAAAGGTGTATTATTGTAAATATTAATTTTAAAAAATGCCTTAGCAGAATGCAATCACATTTTTACTGTAGTGGCATAATAAATAAGTCTTTTGGTTTGACAGTATTTTTTTCCCCCTCAAATTTATGTTTAGTGACATAAAGTAGCTTTATGATTTTGTTATAGGCTGGGAGTTAGAGGCTTAATCCTCAGTTTCTTGAGTACCTACTGTATGCCCAGTCCCAATGCCAGGTGCTGGGATGCAGAGGTGAGAGAACATACATCTTGCCTTCTATGGGATATGTCAAACAACAGAAGGCTCTAAACTGTGATTTGTATTTTAAAGGAAGAACACACACAACTCTGGGTTTGTATTTTAAAGGAAGAACACAGGCTTGATGTGCCTGCTCTTGGTTGAAATGAGAGCCATAGAGTAACTGCAACTGGTGGAAGAACACAGGCTTGATGTACCTGCTCTTGGTTGAAATGAGAGCCATAGAGTAACTGCAACTGGTGGACTTTTGAGCCCAAAGATTAAGCAAAAGTATGGTTGCCTTTTGAAGAATATGGGGGAGGATTTGGGATACCAATCCCAGATTCTCAAATATCCTCCTGTAACTTTGACTCTTCCAGAACTTAACTATGAATAGTCTACAGTTGACTGGAAATCTTACTAATGACATAGACAATCATACTGGTTTTGTAATTTATGTGTATTCTACTCTGTATTCTTGGTAAGCTAGTGAAAAGAAAATGTTATAGGAAGGTCAAAAGAAAAAAATAGAAGATCATAAGAAATCATAATAGAAAATCATAAGGAAGAGAAAATACATTTATAGCATTTAGTATTGTATAGTATCAATACTGTAAATTTGTTTCCTGCATTTACAAGAAAATTTGTGTGCATGGGCCCAAGTAGCTTAAACTCATGTTGTTCAGAGTCAACATTTAGCCTCTTCTGCCACCGAGACACGTGTTTCTAGAAGTCAAATTGGCTCATGTGTCATTGATAAATTGGAGCCTATTGTCAGTATAAAGTGAAAGTCACGTTCTCTGATCATGTAGATTTCCCCGGTATAGTAACTGCAATCAGAGAAAGCATAGAAACCACTCAAGATCTGAACACAGTGAAGTGGGGGGAGAGAACAGGCTGAGCTATGAGCTTCTGGTTTGTGTTGTCAGCACTCCTGCCTCCAGCAAGGACACACTCTGTGTCTCAAAAGTATTTTCCATTTTGTTCTTTCGATCGTTCAGTATTTGCCTTTGTCTCTCTGATTCAAAAGCCTCCATCCTTCTTTACCTCATTTCGTCATAAAAAGTCACTGTTGGACAGGCACATGAAAAATTGCTCAACGTCGCTAGTAATAAGGGAAATGCAAATCAAAACCACAATGAGATACCACCTTACACCAGTAAGAATGGCCCACATCCAAAGGAACGGACAACAAGAATTGCTGGCGAGGATGTGGAGAGAAAGGAACACTACTACACTGCTAGTGGGAATGTAAACTAGTCCAACCACTACGGAAAGCTGTGTGGAGGGCCCTCAAGTTAATGAAAATGGAACTACCATTTGACCCAGCAATTGCTCTCTTGGGAATTTACCCAAAAGAGACCTCAATGTGGGTACAAGGGACACCTGTGCTTGGATGTTTACTGCAGCACAATTTATAATTGTAAGGTCATGGAAGCAACCTAAATGCCCCAAAACAGATGACTGTATGAAAAGGATGTGGTATATATACACAATGGAATATTACTCATCAATTAAAAATGACAAATTCGACGAATTTATAACAACATGGATGTGCTTTTAGAAGAAATCATATTAGCAGAAACAAATCATAAAGAAAAAGACAGAAACCAAAATGGTTTCACTAATATATGGGGTATAGTGAAAAAATAAACAAAAGACTTGAGGAAAAGTCAAAACAAGCTAAGCACCAAACGGAAGTACACAACTTTGAGCAGGAGGGAAAAGGGGGGGAAGGGAAGGGATGGTGCGGGGGGGGGG
>PVHY01004109.1:0-48963 GCA_004024945.1 Uropsilus gracilis | reverse complement strand
TAAGGAGGATTTTCAGTTACCTCAAAGAAAAACCTTTTTTGAAAACAAACACACAGAAACAAGTCAAAAAGAAAAAACAGAAACCAAATGGTTTCACTACTATATGGGACATGGGGAAAATAAACAAAAATCGATGAAGAAAAGTTGAAACAAGCCAACAACCAAAGTGAAGTACACAACCTGGGGGGAGGGTGGGACAGGGTGGGAATGCTCAGGGAGGGAGGGGGTGACCCCTGAGATCACAGAGATGTGAAATTTATATATAAAAAATTTATAAAAAAAAAGAAAACAAACACAACTACCAAGTATATACAATGACTACAAATTTATAAATAAAATTATGTTTCTAAGAACTCAGTGTAGACATATAAATCTTTGCTTTTTAGCTTAGAGGAAACTTAAGATAATACTTAGTTAAAATCTTTCTACATCAGTTGGAGAGAAGTTATTTGACTTATTCAGGGTGGCAAATTAATTTTAGTTGAATATTCTTTCCATTGCCTTTGACTTGTGAGCTATTCTTATTTTACCACTCACACATTTCCTTAAACATACATTAGTCATATGAGGAAGTCAAAGTTCTCTAAAAGTAAATTTCATTAAAGCTTTCTTTGCACACAATACAAGCCACATGTGTGAAGTTTATTTTGGGATGAGCTTTGACAAATAAAGTCACCACCTCCCAAAGTTTCCTTTGTGCTCCTTCCCAGGCAATCTTCCCCATGCAGTTCCAAGCAACTATTGATCTGGTTTTGATCATTGTAGATTGAATTTGTCTTCTCTACAGTTTCTTATGTCAGGCATCCCAAAACAGTCCCCAAAGCAGTTCCCTAGTCAAGGAGTCAAATAGCTCCCAAGCAACAGCAGCTACTTCAGATCCTAACCCAATTGACTACTTCATAGAGAAGCCATGAACCCCAGTGGATTTAGACAGATTATTGAGCAGAGCACAGTAGGCAGCATGAGTTTTGTGTTTGCATTGATTTCCCTGGCCTCCTAAGGCTTAGGCAGTTGATGTGAGGGGATCAGAGGAATGCTTATGCAGTTAGTAGATCTGGGTCACAGCTGAGAAAAGCTGAGAGTAGGAAATCCCCATCAGTATTGCAAAGAGGCTTCTCGAAAACCTGCCCAACCTCTCCTGTGGTCAGGAAGCAAATCTGCATGCTGACTCAGGGCAATCATTGCCTTTATAACCCTGAAGTGCTTCTAGGTAGAAGAGAAACATCTTAATTTTATTACCCTACAATATAACCAAATCTAATTCCTGCTATACAGCAGCTTTGTAAACATCCTGAGCAAAGCTGTCAATGCCCTCTGCTCAAAAGGTGTGCAGAAATGTTACAATCATTCCCCAACTTTGTATAAATGAAATAATGTAAATATGCTCTTTTGTGCATTATTTATTTTGCTTGGCATACTTTCGTGAAATTCATCATTCTGTTGCTGACTAGAATTCAGGTGTATAATAATAATAAATAATAATAATAAAAATTAAGCTACAGTGTCTTTCTCTGACAACCTGGTGATGGACTCTTGAATTATTTGCATTGTGGCAATGACATATAAAGTCATATTCAAGTCTGTGAATGAACATATGCCTTCATTTGCCTAAGGATAGTTATCGAGGAGTGCTAAGTATGTTTACCAAGGGAAGGTATATGTATGGCAAACCAAGGTATATGTGTGGCAAACTTGTGCTTAAACTTTGAGGAAGTGGTCAAGTTGTTTTCCAAAATAATAACATTCTATTACATCCTCACTAGCAGTGTATCATAGTTCTCTTTGTTTTCACACCCTCACTCACACTTGAGTAATTAATTATTTTTAAATGGATTTTGGGGATTTGTCTATTCCTCCCTTACAGCCTGTAGATTTCAACCACATCTGTTCTGAAGTTTTGTTACCAGGTACATGTATGTTCAAGATTGTTGTGTCTTATTGATGAATTGATGTCTTTAGTGTTATAAAATGTCCCTTTTTATTTCAGGTACAATTCCTTCTTCTAAAGTTTAGTTTATATGATATTGTTCTCAGTGATTGTTGTAATATTTGTAAGATATGTATTTAATCTCATATAGTCCAACTTTACATAACATTGTGACTATTCATATGTAATGTAATATTGGACATATTATTATGTTTTCACATTCTCCTTCCATTCATCATGCTATTGTTCTGTATTTTGTATCTAAACACATAAATTCTCATATTGTTTTTGTTTCGAATGGCTACTTTTTAATGTAAATTTAGAGTTGAGAAAAACTTCTACATTTACTAAATATTTATAACTTTTAGCATTCTTCATCTGGTATAATTTTCCTTGTCAAAGTGCTTATTTTTTATTTTTTTAGAGTTCACCTTCACTGGTGATCCTTCTCTTAATTTTTGTTTCTTAAATTCTTACTTTCACCTTTTGGAGTTATGGAGTTATTTTTGTCACATAAGGAATAGTAGGGTGATAGGTTTTTTTTTTTTAATCTCAAGCACTTAAAAATGTTCTGTTACTGTGGTAGTCAGTCTTTAAGATGCTTTCAGTGGTCCTTCCCTCTGTTGTTTGTGCCTCTGTTTTCAGTGCCTATCTCACACTGAACAGGGGCTAACTCAGCAATCCATATAGTGTGACTGAAATTATTTTATGTGACTTCTGAAACTGTTCATGAAATCACTGCACTTGATGCTGCATCTCCTGGAGGCACTTACTCTAGATACAGTCAGTTATTGTGTTATGAGGAGGTTCAAGCGTTTCACGAAGTGGCCCATTTGGAGAGAAACAAAGTGATGACCTATCAGGCATGACAGACCTTAAAAGGGATCCTCTATCCCCAATCTAGAAATGTCATGAGAGACACCTAACCAGAGTTCCCTAAATGACCCAGTCCCAAATCCTGACACACAATGCTTGTGAGAGACGATATGTTATTGTTATGGTTTAAAATTACTAGGTTGCAGTAATTCACTAAATACAATTTTCTTCTGACTTAAATGAATTCCCATGAAGAGGGTACATTCTTTGTTCTACTCTGTAATATATGCCTTTTATTCTTTGATTGGTTCTTTAGGATTTTCTTTGCTGTTGGTTTTCAGTAATTTGTTTGATTGTGCTATGCCTTGCTGTTTTCTCTTCCACATTATTCACATTATCATTTCTTTTTACAGTATTTATATCCTCCATGCCAACACCTATATTTAATCATTTCAATTCTATTTGCAAAATGTTCTGGGAAAAGCCTGTTTATCTCATGCACCACAAGACACTACATTTCTGGTGGAGAAGAAGATGAATCAGACAAACTTCTCTTGCAACACACTGCCTGACCTAGGACCAGTCCTCACACACACACCTGTGGGTCCACCCTCAGTCTTCCTCCTAGAGTTCTCCTAAGAGGACAGGTGGGTCAGGTTCTCTGGCTTTATGAAAAATTTGTAGGGTCTAGGGGCATGGTTTCATGGTGAATCCAGGCTCATTGTCTTTCTTATTATTGCAATTATTATTTTACATTTTAATTAATTATATTTGTAACAGATTGCATATATATTTTACATCTTCATCTACCCCCAAGGTTCTCCCACCACTTGTCACTGGTGAACCAGCGTCTTAATCTCTTGTGCCCATTCCTCCCCTGATTTTTACTCCCCCCAGCTCTGGTTCTATGCTTCAGTTCTGCTGACAGTTTAAAATTTTCCTTGCCTTTTTGTTTTCTTTCCCCATATCATACAGGTGGGATCTCACTGTCTTTCTTCTTAAGGAGAAGATGTATTCCTTTTATGTTTTATTCCCTGTAGACGCCATTTTAGTTTGATTTTATTCCTAACATAGTGACAATGTTGTGTAACCTCATTGCTCTATTCCAGAAAAAGATAGTCTTTCCTGCAACTTGGAGTTTGGAAGCAATCCTTCTGAGAGTGGAAAACGACTCTTCTTTGATGATAACAGTAATAATATTAATCACCAGTAATACAATAGTTTACGTAACAGGGATAGTAAGTTGTCAAGATAATATTGAATGAAAATTGTACTAGCCAACAAATCTTATTAATATTTAATGGGTGCTGGACTATAAAGGATGAGAAAATGGTTACTGGCACAAGATATGCCCCTTTCTGTCTCCACGTGTCCCTTAATTAGTTTGGGGGTGGGTCCTTTCATTGGATGCACTCTACCATATGATCAGTTGTGGGTGCTTGGCTTGTTCAATACCTCAGTCATTCCCAGCTTTTATTAGGAACACCTCCTACTCATTCTAACTGGTAAAACAAAGGCATGGCAGCTTTGCCTAGCTAATACAAGGGGCAATGCAACTGAGTGAAACAATCAATCTTGATTTTTTTTTTATTCTTTAAATCACAATATTGGTAAATGGTTATTGGGATACCTTCCCCCCTCCCCCTGGTGCCCTCTCTCTCTTTGTTGTTTGTGAATCTGTGTTAAATCCACTAGTATTTCTTTCCTGTGGCAGTGTCCTTTCACTGGGTGAGGGACTGTCTGTGCTGGTAGGTTTTCAGTCTTAACCTTGAGTTGGGCAGCTAACAATGAGAAAACATTGACAGACCTCAATCTTGATTACTTATCAGCTCATTAGCCAAAGACTTCCCATTCCCCTTTCCTTTTGTAGGTCTGTACCATAGAGTTTCAGAGGAATTTCCTGTTTAAGGAAATTCCCAGAAGATTAACTCAATCATAGAATCAGAAGACTCTTTCCCTCTAAGCATTGTTCAAAAGAAACTAATTATCTGCAGAGGGCAGAATTTATAGAGTTCATAGGAATATTTTTGATCGTTGAACTATACATACCTAAATTTAAATTTTATTAATCTTAATAAAATTAAGTTAAATCTTTGTACATTGAAATAAGACTCATTTCTTAATGTTATTGTAACTTGTCCTTGTTGCTGCAACTGTGTATCAGAGCTGGTTATTACTTTTAAAATCTGTCTTCTACAGATTTGGTTTTGCTCCATATATATATATATATATATATATAGCATCAAAAGGGAAAATTCCTAATATCTGGACATATGTTCAGGTCCCTGCTCACTCTCTGTCATCACTAATGGGAGCAATGTCATGAACGTTGCTCAGCTGGGAGGGAGACACTGAATTCTTCAAATCCAAAGAAGGCAATTTTACCAAACTCAATTCTTTGTAATAATTTTAGGTGTCATATCTTATGTATCTGAAACATATAAGAACAGATCTGGGATGGTGGAGCTATTCATTTAATACTAAACACTCAGTTCTGGAAAATGAAGGGCATTTTGGCAACCTGACATGCTTCTCTGGGGGATTATTTGTCTATCAGATTGGAAAATGCCAACTCATTTTTATAAACTGGAAGTGGAGAGAAAATAAAATCTTTAAGCAATAAATTAATTCAACACTTAGATACTAACATGGGGGTAGTATAGAGTATTTTTAGTTTGTGGTAAGGATTTAATAAATAATTGATGAAAGGAACTTAGAACAATGTCTGACATGGAGGGGAAGCTCTCTGGGTTTTCACATCGATTGAAATAATTTCTGGCTATCACTAAAGTCACTTACTCATTAGGAACTGGAGAGCTGGTGTAGGCATGAGTCTTGTTTTGGGTCATCTGTTTGAAGAACATTAAGTACTTGTACTGTAAAATGTCCTCCTATTTCATCATTAACCTGGAGGCCCACCAAGAAGTCGCCTGCAATGATGGCACGATCAGCTCTTTCCTGTGCTAAAAAATCCCTCCTGCAATTTGCATCTCACTCTAGCTACATTTTTTTTTCTATCTTTCTCTCTTCTTGGCATATCAGAGGATAGAAAGCAAACAGAATGAATAAAGGAAGGAAAACGCCGCGAAGGGAATTAAGTAAGGAAAGCCAGTAAGATTATGCCTTTTTCTCCGAGAATTGACTTAGAAGTATATCTCATAATATATAAAAATAACATGTTTTCATGATGCTCCATTATATTTCATATCAGAGTACTCTGAAAGTACAGATTTTATTTCCTTGTTGATCTAAGATATGTTTCAATAAATGTTCTCTCTCCCCTGATTCCTTATTCCCTTGCTCCCTCCTTGCTTCCTCCCTGTCTTTTTTTCCTTCTTTCTTTTTAACCTTTCCAATGAATTTAAGAGTCTTTGTGGATCTTTAAATCATTATTTCTAATTTTCTTGCATTTTGTCAGATGTGGTCTACACCATTTGAAATTGCTGTGATTTTGCTGTGATTAGATTGTACAAAACATTCCATAGATTCCTGAGGAGGTGTGCGCTCTATGAACCCATCATTTATAAAATATTAAATGATTTTATTATTTATAGTTTATTTTTATTATCTACATAATATTTTAGGAATGAGGTAATAATATTAAATTCTTGACATCTGTAGTATTAAACATTGATGATATATAATCACCATGAATTGTCACTTCTAAACAGAAATGGCTATTGTATTTAATGCTTTTTCCCCTTGGACTTCTACTTTAATGTTTGCAGTGTAAACCTTGTTTTTTGCTTTTGTTTCTTTGGCATTTTTACAGTGAGTATTGATATAATATAACTATAGCTCACCTTTTATCTTAACTTTTCTGAATCATTTTACTTTGAGTATACCTGTTTTAAAAACATATATAGTTGGCTTTTGTTTTTTGACTTTTTTCTTTTAAAATGTGAGATTATTTCCTTTACATTTACTTTTACAACGTTTGTACTTCCCTTATTTCATTTCATGTTTTCTGTCTTCTGTTCTCCCTATCATCTTTCTTGACACAGTATCTGTTTTTTTTTTTTCCCCCTTAAATTTCTTTCAGTAATTTTGTGACTTAAAGACAACATTTATTTTCACTGATTTAGGTGCAAAGTTTTTCAAATGATTAATATGAAATAACATAATGACTGCTATAAAGAGTTTAAAGAGTTTTTCAGAAGTAGCATTTCTTTACATCTCCCATTTTTGGTATTCTGCTCTGTGATTCTTTTCCCTAGAAAATTACTGCATTGATGACATTGTCTTCTTATAAAATTTATTATATTTTCTTTCAGGCTTTATATTTGCATCATAGCTCTTTTGAAGTCATATTTTACAACCTTCTAGTGAGTCATTTAGACTTCAGTCTGTGTCTGAATCTGTGTATCAGCTACTTGTGCTGTGGATGCCTTCCATGGCCCACTCTTTGCAGCCTCTTTCCCACCCCTCTCCCACTGAGGCATAGGATTTCACCCCTTTGGCCTCTTTGTGCCCTTGAGGGTTCTCTTGCGTATCCCTTCATGAGTGCCCTAAAGGTAAATACACCTAGAATATAATTGGAAACTAGATCTGCAAATAGCAAGAGTCAAGCTGAAATGAAAGATGCACTGTGCTTGCTTCTGTCCAGCACCGCCAGCGTGCACGATAAGCTGACTCTAGCAGCGCAGACTGCTGCATTGTATTTATAGCTCCTCATCCTCTGCCCCTTCACTTAAGCTCCTCCTAAAACCATGTCACATTCCTGCAACCATATTCTTGCTGCTTTCAGCATGGGGGTTTTTGCTGTCTCCTGAATGTTCTTTTAACCATTCCTACCACTTGAGATCTAGGCTTTGCATGTAATATATTTACATGATCTGTTTAAGGTCGTTTTCTTTCCCTCTTAGAGAATGCAAGCATTCTAATTTATCTTGCAAGGAGTTAAGAATGCTGTCCTAATTTAGAACATTTCCGCTTCTTTCTGACATTTCGTAAGCTGTTAGAGAAAACTGATGAGTGTGGCTTACTGCCTTTAAGTCACATCAGTTATTTAGTGAATTGAGTGAGAATACATTAAGCTTATTTTTAGAATGTTCCTTCTTATAAATGTATCATGTACGTCAGAGAGACTTAGCAGCGACACTCATGTGGGAAGTGAACTTGTCAGCTATCACTCCCTGAGCAGGGTCAGGTCTAATTGAAACTTAGTGAGGGAAAGCGGAGACCACGAAAGAAAACGCCAAGTGATTCAAGTCGCGGTATTTAGAATGTCTGAGTCAGTAATGAATCAGCACCAAAGCCCAGAACTGAGGACACTAACTGGTTACAGTGACAGTGGAGGGAAATGAGAACTGAGACCACCCCCAGCTGGTTCTTCCTTGGGGGTATTTGGCATTATGGGAGGGCAAAACTTTGGACCTACAATTATTTGCTCCGGTTTCATCGGTGTCATTCTTCACAAACTTGAGAGGGAAATTCAAATTCTTTCTCTCAGTGTTTTCTTTCACAGTCTGAAGAGGGAAAAAATGCACTCCCTACAAACTCACATTGAAATTAAAATTTGAAGTCTTTAATAAATTCTGAGAAACAGGACAGCCATTTCATTAGTGCTGTATGCCAGAGAGCCCACAGCTAAGTGCTACTGGTCTTATACAATCCATTTTACAAATGATGGGACAGAGATTTTGAAAGGTTATAAGCTTGCAGAAAGTTTAACAACTTTCAGTCAAGAGTCAAACTTGGGAGGTGGGAGTGGTGTGGGTGACATATGTCTGAAAAACTGTGGGCCTGGGCCCCAACTTACACAGTTTCCAGGGTGGTAAACCACTGGCACCTCAATAACAATTTCTATAATTAAAAATGATATAAAGTAAAAACACACAAAAGAGTCAAACTCAGGACTTTTATGTCAGACAGACCAAAACCCCACCCTGTGCAGTCTCCCACAAGGGAACAGTGATGTGCCAAGTCAAATGAGCTTTGAAATTCCACTCCCTGAACTTTAAATGAGTAAAGTCCCTAAAATTTTAACCACTTACTGATAGAGATAAGAGCAGGAATCATTTTGAAGATTTGGGGCTTAAAAGCATGATGTAAATGAAGTCAATACTTGTCTGTCTTGGGTTTGATTTTGGTAAAATTATTACCCCCAATTTTCATTCTTTTTTCTTCTGAAGACAGATTGAGGGCAGCATTGCTATGTCTGTGATGACTGCCACGTGTCTGTGTGAGATGTCTTCTTTGGGAGTGATATCAGGTTATGATGAGTTTTCCCAGAAGAATATGTGGGGGACCAAGTTTGAGGGCTTATGACATGAGTTGGTAATGTGGGGATAGATTCCATCAGCTTTGAAAAGGGTCAGGAGCCTCAGACTCAGCCACGCTTGGCAAGTAGCACCTACTTCTCACCCAGAGCCAGGGCGAGACTCTGTCTTATGTAGCAGCCCCCATCCCTCCAGAGGAAATCTGATTTCTTGAGTAACTGAACCATTTCAATTGCTGGACAAGATACATTTGCAAGAGAGGAAACTGCAAAGTCCCAGAGCCACAGAAAGGAAACCATAGAGAACAGGGTTCTCCATGCTTCTGAATTCATAGGCAAACACATCTGGCGTCTACATTTGTTGGCTGGGAAAGCCTTAGGCTTGTCAACCTTCTATTTAAAAAATACTTAAAAAAATACATTTTGAAAAATATTTTTACATCACATCATAAGAGAACAACCAGTTCAAAACTGAAACGAGGCAGGATATCCCATCAGGACAAAGAACAGCCTGTTAAGTGGAATGGGCTTAGTGTCAGTAAAATTTCACTCTGTTACTTTTCTAATTTTTGCCTCAGCTGGATGGAAAATAAATCAAGGATCTGCCTGACTGTTCCCAAATGGGAAGCACTGGAAGCTAAGCACAAATCCTAGAAAATGGGCTCGCTAGCCAGACCAGAGGACAATCTTGGGAAAAGTGTCTTGCTCCATCCCCCAAAATACAGCTCAGAACATGGTCTAGTGCTGTGAACTGAAAACAATTTGTTGTGGAAACTCAAGGGAAATTAATTTTTGTCAAGGGCCAGTATTGAATCTAGGGAGAGGCCAGCAGAGGGGACAGTCACACAGGACACCTGTCTCTTGACCCCGTTGCTATAGGCTATTGGGGGGAGGGCTACAGCTTGGAGTTACGGGAGCTCTCTTTAGAAGCCATCGTCTCTGCTGGAGAACCATGTTGGAAGGACTAGCCCAAGACTTCAGGACACCCTCCACCCCGTGGGCCTGTGATGAGCTCCCTGGCTCACCTTGGCTCAAGGGAGGCTGCACAGAGCGCTGAGGACACCAGCTCTTCTTTCCACAGGTGCCTTCTCCTGGGTGTAGCTGCACCTGAGGGTCTCTGGCCCAACAAACATGGCACCTGCACTGAACGCAGGCGTAAGTGACATACGAGGCCTTACAAGAAAAGCAATTGCGGAAGTGTCTGATGAGATCAAGTCTGTCTGTTGTTTTTAAGGACGGTTAATGAAGTTTGTTTCCTATATTTAACTTTTTAGATATTTGGTGCATGAGGATGTATGACTATTACAAGCTTTTCATAGATGGAGTCTTTATGTTTCATAACCTTTCTTTGAACCAATGAATGCTTTTTACTCATAAATGGTGCTTTGTGAATTATGATTATATTGTTGCTTTGCCTCCTTTACTTCCCCCCTTTTAAAAAAGTGTAATTTCCTGGTATCTGTTTGACTTAGATCACATCGAGTGTGTTTTAAAAGAGATTTGGTTTTCAAAGCTCAATCTGACAATCTTTATCTTTGAAAGATGACTCCACCTGATTCATATTTAATTGAATTTTTGATTTTAGACCTTTGATTTTATTTTATTTCTTTCATCTCACCCCATTCAGGTAATTTGTTGTATATACATACATATATATATTTCTTTCTTCTTTTTCACTTAATTGCGGTGGGTCGATCATGGTGTTTTTCATTGTTTCCCTTACACACTGAAAGTTCCTATGACATTTTCCCTTTCACTCTGAGGAAAATTACCTTCCCATTCCATTTACTTCTGTTGAGTTACTTCTTTCTCTGCCACTAATATTAAAACAAGGAACCAACTTTATCTCTTCATCAGTGTTTTATATCCTCACTGTCCTCCTCCTCCTTCTTAGTGCTTTCATTTCCTTATTCTTATCTCCAATGAAACCTTAAGAAAGTTTCTTCCCTCCTCTACTTGTTCCTTCCTCCTTTTCCAAGGTTTTGAGATAGCTTAATACATTTAGACATTTTTGAGTTTTCCCCTGTAGGGTGTTTCTAGGGTATTTCTTCTGTTTATTTGTCATTAGATCACAAAGTCTCAGTTATTTCATTGTTTTCTATTTAGATTTAACTATATGTGCATCTAAATATAAAAGTATATACATGCTTACAGGCACATATTACATACACGTATGTACCACACAATAGAAAACACATGCATATGCATGGGAGCATGAATACACATACAAAAGCATCACAAACACATAACACAGACGCATTTGCACACATGAACACCCATATAGGCATATACCTATAGATACAGAGGCAGACTCATGTTCATGCTGTTCCTCACCCCCTAGTGGCCTATTGGGGACTGTCTTGATACCCTCTTTGTGGTTGTAAAGTCCTTCCTGGAGTGCTTCCTTACATGAGATCTGTGGATAATAGGAGTGCTAGGTGCTTACACTTTTGCAGGTGCACTGCAATGTTTCAACAGGGGAGAAGATTTGGGGGTTGTATCCTTCCCCTCAGAGTTCTGTGGGTGTAATTCTCCAGCTTTCCTGGCAATTCATCAGTCCATTTGTGCGGGGTTTCCTTTACATGCAACATAACTTATGTGTCTGAATATGCAAGCCCTGCTAGGATAAACCCAAGTATTTTTTGTTGTTTAGAATGTCTCCCCATAAATTCTTCCTGGAATTCAATGAGCACTTTAAATGTGCAGACTCAAGACTTTCTTTAAACCAGGGAAAATTTCTTCCATTATTTCCTTAATTAATGCACTCCTGCATCTGTTCCCTCCCCCCGCCCTTGGAACTCTTATTGTTCACATGTTCGGTCTCTGCATCTGTCCTCCAAGCCCTTTTAAACATTTCTCTCATGATTTCCACCTCTTTGTGGTTTTGTTTTCTGAGTTGTGATAGCTTTAGCTTGATCACACAGCCTCCAACTCAGTCCCCAACAGACATTAACGGTTACTTCACTTTGCCTGAAGAATTTGTAAAGTGAAAAGAAAGCAAAAACTCTTTGAATTCTAGCACCTTTTTAAAAAAAATATTGGCACTTAAATTTTTTGACTGCTATTATTATTGTTATTTTTCATCTTAGACAAAAATGAAAGCTGTCATCTTTCTTCTCCAACAGTTCTAGTCATAAGAGCTGCCAGTTTGGAGCATTCTGCTTGTTTTTCCCTCTCTGGATGGTAGGCTCTTTAAATGCTATTGTGATTTTCTTTTCTCCATACTTGGTTCTTTCATTAGCTGACCATTGAGGAAGCTCTATAGTGATGGCTAAGCCTGGTGAAACAGTGATCTGATTCTGTGAACTGGCTATTTGTACCTTGTTCTCAGAGAAATGTGCTATGTATATGATGGGTCAGTCCCATCTGTCTCTTGGACATGACTCTTGGATAGCTCTGCTCCAAGAAGTGACTCAGGTCCTTCCATTTGGAGAAGGTTTAATCCTCTGGGATCTTTATTGAGCCTCTGTGGGATCTAGTAAACATCCTAAGTTGTGCATATTTTAGAAGGTGACAAATGATACTGAAATAGAGCAGAAGAGGACACACACATGTGCACACATATGTACTGGGGGTATCCAGACCTTGAACCAAAGTGGGCTTGGGTAAGGGTTGCAGTCTTAACTATCATTGCTCTGCTGTTTGTGTGAGAAGTAGGCCAGCTACCTAAATGTCATTCCAATTAAACCTTAAGACAACAGGGAAAGAATCACAGGGTGGCTCTTTGGGCCTTGAGACTTAGGTCAAAATTATATTCCTCCCTCAATTTCACAAGTCCCCATTTGGACTTGTAGGTCACTGTGACATTTGGGTTCTCAGAAATGAGTGTCACCTCAAAGCAAGTCTTCAGTAATCTCAGTAAAGTTTGGGTATTTCCACCCACTTTCTAGTACATAGTCACCTTGGTGAATGACCACATTCCCTTTGAGGGAGATGAGAAGGAAGATGAATGGTATTTGGAGCACTGGTTCTTCCTCAAAGATCTGTGACATTTTTGATAGGAAAAGGATGAAGCACAGACAGTGAAAAAATTAGACACTAATTTTGAGATTTAGGGCTTGAGCAAATGGGAAAATGGATGCTATAGACTTAGACGGAAAGATCGTGTGTCATCCAAATATGGAGGTGCAGGAAGGTAAAATTCAGGTTTGGGCACATTAATTTTGAGACACTTTTTAGACATTCAAGTGCAGTTTCTGAGTAGATGGTTGGCGAGTTGGGCCTTGATTTCAGGGGAGAGGTCCTGTCAGGAGTATAAACCTGGAAGTAGTTGATGTGTCACTGGTGTTTAAAACCATGAGCTCCCAAGAGGAAGTGTGAAGAAATACAAGAGTGATTCAAATGTTTTCCAGAGGTTGGATGTGATCAGCAATAGCAGCTGTTTCTGGCAATGTCACAGTGTCAAGTGGAACCAGTACTGAGCACTGGCCATTGAATTCAGCAATGCAGAGGCTGTGAGTGACATTGGAAAAGCTGCATTAGGGACTGTGATGCGGGAGCCTAACTAGAGTATAGTGTCAGAGAAGTGGAAGGAGAGAGAGTGAATAGTCAAAAGTTTTGAATGGTTTTACTGCAAAAGAAAATGGAGAAATGGGCAGTTGCTGATGGAGGAGATAGTGGGGTGCAGAGAGGTCATCTTTATCAGGTGACAAGCTCCTGGCAGGGAGTCCAAGTGAATTACTGTTAGAACCAGAAATTTTGGATTAGCCAGAAGGTTTTAGTGGGTGGTTTTGATACTATCTAGCCTCTGTGTGATATTAGGTAAAATTCTTCCCAACTGGTTCCCAGTTACTTCACTTGTAAAGTGTGGGTTAAGCTGATGTTGATGGTTTGTTGTGAGGAGTTAGTGAGACAATAAACAAACATGGCACATGGTATAGTGACAGGCCCTCAACCAGCGTTCAGTAATGATGCTGTTGTCACCACCATTAATACCACCAGCAGCCATTAATACTGTCCTCCTCCAGCTTCTCCTCCCCTCCCCACCTCCAACCATCAGTTCAGTCACACACAGCCTCCTCTGTGCAACCACTTAGACTGGGCAGCTGTAGACAGTCCTGGTCATGCATCCCTGTGGCACTTTGTATACCCAGCAGCCCCTTCATTAACCTATCTTTGCTCCTTTCATGTCTGCGCCCTCCAAAGATGAGTCACTTCAAGGTGATAACCTTGCCCTATTAATCATCAGATGGCCAGTACCTCGCACATAACACGGGACCTGACACCTAAGACTGCCTCATTAAATGTGTTGGAAATGAATAAAGGAATATAACCAATTTTCTTTTGGCACAGGCTGATATTCACTATGTATCTGAAAAAGTAACAAGGAAATGACAAACCAAAGTTGGGAGATGGAATAAAAGTACAATGATAGTGAAAATGGAGATTCAGGAAGGTATCTTTTGTAAGCTCTTTGAGTAATTATACTAAATTGGGATGGCTTTAACCATCAAAATACAAGGCATATAAGTATATTTATACTCATTTATAGTACTTGGAATATTATTTTATGACCTAATATATTTGTAGATTTCTTAGTCATCACTGAGGTTTTATGACATATTGGTGGATATCTTTTCATCTTTTTTCTTAAGATTTTAGAGGTCAGTTTATTTTTTCTGAATTAATTTTTTCTTATATTGTTGTAGTCCCCATAATTCTCTTGCCATCACATCACCTGTGAACATTCACCATATACCCTTGTGCTCATCCCTCCCATGTTTTCCCCTCCTCCCCCCTTTGCTCTATGCGTCAGTTCTGTGATCAGCTTGCTAGTTTATTTTTCCTTTTGAGGTAGTTTAGATGAAGAATGCAAGCCCTGCATTATGTGAAGCAGTGTATATCAGAGAGAGAAAAACAAGTGCCCTGTGACTTCACTTGTATGTAGAATCAAAGAGTAAACAAACACCAAACTCATAGCTACAGAGAACAGATTGGTGACTCCCAGAGACAAAGGGTGTGGGGTGGAGAGTGGTTGAGGTAGGTGAAGGGGCAAAAGGTCCAGATTTTGGGTTATAGCACCAGCAAGTCTACACTTGAAGC
Organism: Uropsilus gracilis; assembly: GCA_004024945.1. NCBI lineage: Eukaryota > Metazoa > Chordata > Mammalia > Eulipotyphla > Talpidae > Uropsilus > Uropsilus gracilis. Next base: position 33,958 of record PVHY01004109.1, on the reverse strand, counting down.
CCTGCTTACAAGAGTTAATAACCCTGAATTGCAAGGAGCATATATTTTGAAAATTCTCATCACAAGAAACAGAATTTTGTTTCTTAAACTGGGTACCGATGTTATTGTGGTCACAGTCTACCCAAATATGAAATCATTATGTTGTGTACCTGAAAGTAAGATTATATGTTTGTACCTTAAAAATACAACCAGCTAGAAAACATATTCAAGTATGATATACACAAAATGTTAACACACCAGAAACCTCCAAATGTTAATGTGCATTCCCAGGGATTGGCTGTTTGTTAAATAAATCAATATTAAGAAGTCAGTCTGTATTTAAAAATATCAGAAAAAAAAGATTGCAAACCCCAGTCAAAACACTGTCTGTGTGAGAGATGGCAACTGCTTTAAATTTGTGTAGTTTTAGGTCAGTTTTTAAGGAAAATGGAGTGTGCTGACTTCCATGACATTCAGAGGTATTGTTTACTTGTGACCACTTCATGTAACTTGAGGACAGGTGGCAACAATGACAGGTCACATTTTGGTGACCTCTTTTGGTGATGCTATTTCCTTGTGTCATCCCAGGAACCTCAATGCAATACCTTCCTTTTCTTCTCATGTCTGTAAGGCAAAAAGCTGGTATCAGAAATTGGAGGCTGTGGGAATGGTTTTCTCTCAATTGCTTTTTCAGCAGTTGCTGCTATCTTTGTGGGAATTAGAGTTTGGAAAGAGTCCTGAAAACTTTGCAAATATGGAAACAGTTGGTTAACATATAGTAAATATATGTTAGTAGGTACAATCCCCTATCCTGTGCTCATTGAAAAAAAATCCAGATTTTTGTCATGCTTTTGGCTTCAAATTTCCTTGGATAGCTTAAGCAGAGATTCTCTTAGGCTCTGAAGGTGCAAATGTATGGTGATCTGGAGGAAGGAGCTAACAGCAAGTACTTGGTGTCAAGTAAATCTACATACTTAAACTCAGTTCTGCCATTGCTGGTGTATTCACTTTTTGCTTTTCCTTTCCTGGGCATGTACTAATTGTGAGTCTTACTTGTAAGCCATTCTGGTGATGAACCCCTTACAAGGCATATCCAATAAGCTTCTAGTATAGGTCTTGTTTCATTGTTCAATTTCACTATAGAAAAGGCTAGGGGAAAGAAAGCAAGCTAGAAAGAAAATCTATACATGGGAAGAGACTTGACAGACACATTATCCAATAGCAATATGTTTGTTTGGGTCTCCGTTCATCCTACGAGAAAACCAACTGGGGAAGCTTAAATGCTGTGTGGATATTTGATGGTATCAAGGTCTGTTTTCAGATATGTATTATTGTATTTTGAAAAATGAGCTCCTAGATTTTAGAAATGTGTACTACAATGTTTAAGAATAAAGACAGACAAAATTGCTTGTGACCATTTCCTTGGGGGAGAAAAAAAGCTTGTGGCTACATACTTTTAAAAATTCATGTTTGCTTATGTAGATGCACATAAAAATCCGATAAGCAAATACAGCATTACAGTCCAGGACACTGGGATAAATGAAATGCCAGACCAGGTTCACATACATCTGCCATGTGCCTGTTCTCTCTGGCATTCAAAATTGGTAGAGCAACAAAGAGTCACAGTGTGCTATGATATTTCACTGTAGGTATTTTTGGTGTATTTTTTGTATATCACGAGGGCTTTTCTACTGTCATTATAAAGCGAATGAAAGCAGCTCTTAGATACTGTGAATCACATTTAAAATAAAATTTACTACTGTTCCTTTTTCTAGATAAATTTAAGACCTCTCTATGACTGCAAGGAGGGTTGTCACAAATACACTTTCAAAGCTCTTAGTCTGTGAAAACAGTGATCTTCCAGATGGGCTCAACTGGAACAAAACAAATAATTTGAATGATTAGTTTGATTTAAATCTGAATATAAAAGCATTTGTGTTTGTAAAATCGGGCTCATTCTAACTGACTTCTAACTGACTAGCTATCTTAATGCAGGACACTTAGCCTGGGTGTGCCTGAGGGGAGGAGAGGGCAGAAGCTCTGCGGTGTGACCTCCCCAGGCTGTCTCACACCATGGACACTGAGATGGGAGAGACTCCTGCCCACTCTCCCTTCTCACCCGTGACCTCCTCTTACACTTGGAATGTGAAGTTTAGGGACATCCTTCTGTTTTCTGTCCTGGCATCTATAGAGGTGTCCTTGTAAGCACCTTCCTTGCCTTTCCTACAGCCTCAGGACAGGACTGGAGTCTTTTGGTCCATGTCCTGTTTGTTCTACCTTTGCTGTTTACCTGCATCTAAAATTTTTTAATTATGGTAAAATATATCTAGTGCAGGACTTAGCAGTCCAGAGCGTCTAGGATACCCACACTACGATGCTGTCAAACTTTATACTCATTAAATAGCAGCTCCCCATTCCCTTCTCTCTGCCTCTGGCAACCACCTTTCTATTTTCTGCCCATGTGAATTTGTCTGTTCCAGATCTTTTAGGTGGAATCATTGAGAATTAACTTTTTGTGATCAGTTTACTACACTTAGCGTGATGTTCTCAAGGCTCATTCATGTTGTACCCTGTGCCAGAATTTCCTTCTTTTTAGGACTGAATGATACTCCACTGTGCACACAGACCAAGTGATGGACAATTGGGTTGCTTCTCTCTTTATGCTATTGTGAACAGTGCTGCTGTGAACATAGGGATACAAATAACTGTTCAACACTCTGCTGTCAAATTCAGAGACACTAATTCAAAGGATACCTGCATTCCTGTGTTCATTGCAGCACTATTTACAATAGCCAAGACACAGAAACCACTTAAGTGCCCAACAAAAGATGAGTGGCTAAAAAAGATCGTATATATATATATATTATATAAATTTATATCTATTTAAAATATATTGTATATATATATTGATATATATTTGTATATATACAAAAGATTGTATATATATTATATAAATTTATGTTTAAATATATAGAAAGTAAATTTATGTATTTAAACATATATATTTATATACATTTAGGTATATATTTAATTTATATAATTTATGATTTATATAAATTATGTATATAATCTATACATTTATTTATGTATATTTGAATATATATTTTAAAATGTAAATTTTTATATTGTGTATATATATTTATATGTGGAGTGATATATATAAAATCATATATGGAATGCTACTTAGCTATTTAATAAAGATGAATCTTGGTGTTTGTGATGGCATAGTTCGACTAGAAGGAATTGTGTTAAGCTAAATATGTCAGATAAGCAAAATAAGGAGAAAATACAAATACTGCATGACTTCACTCTTATATGAAATATATATATATTTATTTATATATGTTCCATATATATGGACTATATATATATATATTTATATATGTTCCATATATATGGAACATATATTTATTTATATATGTTCCATATATATGGACTATATATATTTATTTATATATGTTCCATATATATGGAATATATATTTATTTATATATGTTCCATATATATATATATATATATATATATATATAAAGGAAAAACCCAAGCAAAGGAGCAGATAAAAACAAACTAAAAACACCCCTTGAAATCTGCCTGTAGAACTGGGGCTATCAGAGAGAGAGGGTGAGTGGGAACTGGAGCAAAAGGGGAAGGGACTCATTGGGCTATGGTGGAGGACGATAGGTGCTTCGAGGTGGACGTGTGATAACATACATTTGGAGGGGTGTGAACGTACATGGTATTGTAAACAATATCCCCTCAACAAGCTTCATAATAAACTTCTACCTTTAGTTCTTTGGGAGAATTGCTGGGTTATGTGCTAGTACTGTTTTTCACTTCCTGAGAACTGGCTATATTGCTCTTGAAAGTGGATCCACCCTTTTGCATTTTCCGTGTTGCGTTCCCACCAACAGTGTGTGCATTTTTAATTTCTTTGTTCCGTTGACTCTTCCCCACAAACTTACTAATTTTATGTGCTCTTACCTCTCTGCTCACGCCTTCTTTCAATTTTCTGGAAGCACAGTTCAAATTTACCTTCCCTGCCTTCTTCCTTCTGCTTCACCTGGTGTAACCAAGATTCTCTGTTCACTGCTCTCCCCAAGCCATGGACTTTACATCTTTGTAGTTTTGCACACAGCTGCCCATCATCAGAGTCCCCGAGCCCCACTTGGGTCTGAATGTTCCTCCACCATTTCCACTGCTGAAGGTCCTGTTGCTAAACACTCTAAATGTTGTTATGTGCAGGCTTCTGTCTGCCCCTGGCTTTTATCCCACACCGTACCCATCTGGGGTAATCTCACTCACCCACTCCCATGGCTTCTGTTGTGAAGCTTCCCACATGTACATAACAAACCTACATGCAGGTCTCTTGCCTGGGCTTTAGACTGAGCAAGATTTAGTTCATGACTGCTGCGGGTCAAGCCCTGACAACCCGAAGGCTTCAGGGATAAATGAGACACGGACCAGCGAGGTTGCCACAAAAACTGTGCCCATGACCATGGTGTCTGGTCTTTCCTTATAACATGTTGAGAAGCCATTTATTCTTTTGGCTTCTATGCTGCCACACTATCTGCTTTTTGAAACACATATTTACTCCTCAGCTTCTAGGCTTTGCTCTTAGGTCCCGTCCTCTCCTTCAGGGTTTTAGAAACATGACCTGCGGTGACTCCACACATCTTTTTCAGCGCTGACCTTTTTTTTGAACTCTAGACTTTGCACCCACCTGTCAACTTGCATCTCTGCTTGATGCAAGAGTTTTCTCAAATTTAACATGATCCAAAAGAAATCCGTATCTCCCACTCAGGTCTGCACCTTCTCAACAAACTCCCCACCATCTACTAATTAACTAATTAGCAGTATGCTTTGATTCCACTCTTTAATTTCCTGTATCTAACCCACCACAGGTCCTTTGTAAATACCATCTATGAGCATATCCCAATTCCGTCAGCTTTTCTCCATGTCACTGACATCGCGTAAGCCTCCCCCAGGAGGACTAGTGCAAGAGCATGCTCACGTCTTTATACTTTTGCCCCTGTCTGACGTCACAACCAGTGATCATTTTACAAGTGTGTGCCTGACCATGTCACTCACCTGGCTGAAACCATGCAGACACTTCCATGACCCTTAGAATAAAACGTATACATGTGGGTCACGTGATTTACATTCCAGTCTGTCCACCGTACCCCTTGCAGCTCCCCTGCTTCTGTTTATCGAGTTGGCTAAATTTTTTCCATCTTTGGGTTTCTGTCCCAGTTGCTCCTTTTGCTTGACACATTCTATTTCTGGTCATAGAGTATCATTCAGGTTCTGCCCAGAGGGATCGTTCTTAATGACTCAGCAATGGCAGTCCTTGGGCCCTCTCTCTGGACATCAACTTATTTTCCTTTCTGCAAGATGCTTGACACTGTCTCTGGCTCATCTTTGTCTATTGATTTTTCTGGAGAGTGTCTGTCCGCCTCTATTGGCATTCTCCATGAGAACGATATCATGGTCCTTTGGTTCATGACTGTGTTCCTTGGGATGGTAGCTGGCACTTTGAACTTTCAAAATATTTGAATGAGTACAAAAAGCATCTCCAGGCCCCCAAAATTCTAATTCAGTGTCACCAAGTCACTCCCTAATTAAAGTGCTGCAGACTCCATATTGCCAAGAGAATGTAATCTCAACTGCTCACCACAGAAGCAAGGCCTTCCATGGTCTTGTCTTTCCTTACCTCTCTAATTGCACCTCTCACTGAGTTCTCCCGTATGCCCTGGGACCCAAAGATGTTTGGTGACTAATATGTCCAAGGAAGCACCATGCTGGTTCATGCCTTTGCATTTTTGAGCTACTTCTTCATCATGTTGGGGCCACCCTTTGTTCCCATTACTTCTTCTATTCTAACCCACTTACTTACTCACTTTTAAAGATATAGCTCAAGTCAGGAAGTCATTCTGATTTCCTCCCACCCCAAACTCCAACCTTGTCCTCTGCAAGTCATATTGCCTCCATCTTAGCCACTGTAGCTCTTCTCTGCTCCTATTTGCTCTCAAGTCTGTCTCTCTCCTTGACTATGAGTGCAGGAAAGGTCTTATGTATCATATTGTCTATGGCAGTTACAGATTATTTTATTCCAAAGGCGATTCATGGTTGGCACATGCACAGATAGTGTTGGTTGACTGACTCACAGACTGTTTGGATCCATTTATTTTACTTGTCATACAAATGCAAGGAATGTTGACATCACTTGCCATGGTGGTTGACAGATGTTACTGATTACACTGTGTTTACTGTGGTTTGGGTTCCACTGCATGATAACTCAGATTAATGTAGACGAAAGTTTTCAAACTCCAGAGAAAAATGTGCTCTACCAGGAGGACATAGTCAATTTATCACCTCAAACCAACTCTTAGATCACTGCAGAAGAAATAAATGGGTCTGACAAGAATTCCAGATATTGGAGAAAAAGTTGATTAAAAAAGGCTTCATGATTGATTAATTATAAAATTTAATATCTGGGGGAGAGAGTTCAGCTGACATTTTAAAAATGCCAACAAAGCAAGCTGCAATTAAGCCTTTGCCATAGCAAATAAAGCATCATCAGGGTATTCATTCTGAATCACAATGATTGAAAAGTGGTGTGCATAACTCTGAAATCAATGTCCACATGAGCTTGACTCTTTGACTATCTTGCATTCTGGACACTTGTTGATTTCCACAACTGCAAGTTCTGCTTGTAACATCGTGGGGTGCACTCCCTGTCTCCTGTTGCTGGATGCTGGCCTTTTCTCACCTACAACTTTTGGGTCTCTAGTCATCTCTGCTTTTACTGATGCCCCCTCCTAAGTGTCCAGTGACCTTCTCAAGAACAGAGCCAGTAGCTTCAGCTTCTAGCTTATGTAGTAAGAGGAATGATTATATTCACTAATTTAATAAATATTTACCATCCACTCTTTGTATTAGACGCTGACTGGATACACAGTCATTAAAAAAAAAAAAGCAAAGGATCTCCACCTCACATTCAACACTAAACAACAACAACAAAAAGCCAAAACAGCCAGCCTCCTACCAGATAAAGGAACTAAAACCAAAATCCCAAACCAGCTAAACAACAAAAACCAGACATGGTTGCTGACCTCAAACATCCCATCATCTATTAAGAAAATAGATGCTAAAGGAATAAGCACAGAGATAAGGATCTGATTAAATTGTGATAATGTAATGAAGAAAAGTATGTGGTTTTCTGAGAAAAAGTAATAGGGAACCTGATTTAACTCAGGGAGCAAGACAGCCCTTCTGAGAAGGAGAGCTCAAGGAGAAGGGAACAAAATGTCCAAATGGAAGGAGAAGAACAAAAGCTAGGAGGTATGTTTGACTGGACAGAATGAAATGAAGATGAGCCACTTTGGGAAGATAGTTTTTCCCCAAGATGAAGAGGAGGAATTGTTAGCTGGTACAGAGAAAACAAATGTTCATGACTGGTAAAGTCACAGGGAAAGCATCTGTGCAGCTATATTTTAAAGAAGAGAAAGACTAGCTTACATCAGTAAAAAGCAGAGACTCAGCTGCTCAAGCATAGATAAGGAATGTGCAGTTCATCATGCAGCTATTCCAGCAGAAGAAAGAGAAGTTGGTTTCCTGTGAAAACACCAATTTGGCCTTACTCAGACCCTCACACCAGAGAACTTCTGGGAAGCTGGTTTTCCTTCTGATATGTCACAAAAACTCCCTTAATCCTTGATGGCACAGACATGGAAGATACATCCACAGATGTGGAATAGGGAGATGAAATCACTGGCTGAAAACGGTGCTACATGCCTAGGATGGCAAACCATGAGTGTGAAAGAGAAACTGATAGTCTTTGCAGAAATGGGACTTCCTTTACGTGGTTAACCTGAGTGATTAAAACAAGAACTGCAAAGCGCGCTCGCTATCCTGGTTGGTCTCTTCTGGATCTTAGACATTTTCATTCTCTGTAGAAAGAGGGAAAAGCTCTTTTTCTTTTTCTAAAATATGTCTTTAAGGCAGCAAGCCTTAATCTTATCTACAGATTAAAAATTATTTGGGGTACTTTGAAAATTCTGCCTGCCTCCTTCTTCAGTGGTTCTCAGCAGGGCTAAGGATGAGTTGTTTAAAAACTTTCTGGATGCTGCTGCTAAGATAAAGAGCTTCTCCAGTAAGGTTTTACCTTTGCCACTTTTTTCCTTTTCTTTTCAAAATAAACTCTTTTTTTTGAAAAAAAAAGTCAAATAAATATTGGACAAAGTTTAAATGACTCAAATGATCAGATTTCTTAAAGAGAATCTTGAAAAGTTTCCACAAAATTCTTTCTAATAGAATTGTCTTGCCCTCATCACCCTACATGCAGGGTGACAAGTGATGGCAGGCAGGCTCCATAGGCAAATCTGACTACACAGAGGGCTCAATTATTCTTGCTCCTGCTGCTCCATGTACATGCTGACAGCAGTTCTGTGTCTACCAGCCTCTCCCTTAGCCAGACTGCTTGTTCCAGTTAGGCTGTCTGAAAACAGGTATCTTGGAATTGTACCAGTTTTTCCTATTTGTTATTTCCCCTCCATTTGACCTCAAATTCCTTTAGCCAGGGCCCATACAGCAACACACCTCTCTCTCTCTGATGTGCCCAGAGCTCAGATTTGGAACGTTAAATTCTGTAAGTCACATATCCCTCACTGGATGAGAGGAGATCCCTGGAATCCATGTGACTATCTTCAGGTGGATGAGTAAAGACCACAAGCAGCCTTATGCCTGTTCAGCTCTGCTTTACCCACTAATTGCTGAAACATAAACAAAGAAAATCTCTGAAAGTTTGAGTTACTATTTCCATTGTGAGATCATGGATAAGGTATGGAGAACCTATGATCGAAGCATCATTTAACACTTGTTTTGTTTTTTTCTTTTTGCCAAACTGCCTTTACCGTTTTTTTCTCATCCCTGCTGACAGAAACATAGTCACATGCAATTAAATGGATTTCACTGGCAGTTGCTTTCTGAGTGTTAATACTTTCCGTGTGGTCAAAATGGAAACCCCAGAAAACCCTAGAATTTTTTTGGGGGGAGGGTCTAAAATAGATTAAACAAACAGACACCGAGAATCTGTTGCCATTGAACCCTGGTGACTCAGGTTCAGAACCCTAAATAGCTGTTTAAGCCCCAGAGGGAGCATTTTGGCCTGTGGTTGTTCATCCCAGTAACTTTTTATTATTCAGCCGTAGACTTCTTTCCTTGCAGGTTTTTGAGTTGTGCTGGCTGCATTTCTGTTGTACTGACCACTTCATCTCTGTTAGGATTTGAAACCAGAGATTCCTGGGGGTAAAGGTTATAAAAACATATAAAAACTGAACTGTTAAATATCACATGATCTTCTCTTCATAGTTTGTTGAGAGGCCCAAGAGACATTTTGAGCCAAGTCCGTTTATGTAGATTAGCTTCTCTTTAAGATAATTTTTTATGAGACTAGATACTTTTTTTAAAAAAAGAATGTATTTTCTTGCATCATTGTTAATTTTTGACAGTCTTGGGTTTCTCCCCTCAACTGTGGCCCCTGTCGTTCTCCCACCAACACAGTGCCTGTGACCCATTACTACAGTCTATCATCCTCTTCCCTCCCTGTTTTGACTCCTCTCCCTCCTCCTCCCCTGTTGTTTGTCTCAGATTTATGGTTAGATTGCAAACTAGCTACTCTTTACATAATTTAAGCATTTTTTTTCTTGTATACATGTTAAGACTTTGGTGTAGTTGTCTGGTAAAAGTAAAATGCTATTGTTTTCCTAATAGTTGTAATAGAATCTCATGAAGGAATAGATGGTCTTTTAAAAAAATGCTCCACTTTGGAGCATTTTAGGATCTGATAAACTGAAGGGTAGAATTACTCTGCATTTAAAAAGCTGCTTTTCATGAGGATGCTACTGAAAGTAAAGATGAATCCCTTCCCATCCCAAAGCCAAAACCCAAGCTTTGAAGACCATGACAGCAGTGCTGAGAATCATCCACAGCCACAGGAAAGAAGATCCACACAGCACCCACCTTCTGAAGACCCAAGCACAGTAACCTAGCAGGCACCCAAAATATCCCAGGAGAAACAAGCCTGTCCTTCTGCTGTCATCAAACTCCCCTGACTCCCGAAGTCAGCTGTGAAGAAGAAAGAAGAAAACAGCACACTGTGTGCATAGTGAGCACCTGGGCAAAAGTGTCAGGTCACACAGACCGTGAAGGTCACACAGGCCTTGAAGGTCGCACATGGTGATGGTCAATAACCTGATCAAACCCGAGATTTTCTCTGTCCCTCTGGCTCCTGCTCACAAAACTTTGGATGTTGCCCACAAAACTGGGGCCATCTAAACTGAGCGCAGCTGGCTAATTCAAAATATAGCTGCTTTTTCACCATTAAAAAAAAAAAAAACAACAAAACTGGTGGTGCTAAGAGGGGACAGAAAGGAGAGAAAATTACTGAGCAACCGGCAATCCACCACAAGACTGTCAAAGAGGGATGGTTGTTCTTTAGCTCTCATTGCTAATGCATCAGTGGTGCAGACCCTATTTCTTAATTTCTTTCAACTTTCTGTAAAAAAAAAAGACTTTCTGCCCCATGTGACGTAAAGGCTTTGTGTGAGTATACATTGTTGTTAGTATGTTGAACTAAGGAAGGTAGTGCAGCAACCCAAATGGCAATGAAGGAAATGTTAAGTGCCCAGGGGAGCCAAGAAGGTGGCTGAAGCAAGAAGTAGTTAGAGAGCATAAGCCCCAGAGAGAAATGCAGATGCATCTTCAACGTCGGGTATGTTTTGGAGACCAACATCATCTCCTCTGAGCTCACGAGGCCTGACGACCTTGGATGTCATCTCGACCAAGTAGCAAAAGTTCAACAAAGGCTGCATATGATGTTAAAAAGTGGTCAACACAAGACTTCTGAAGAATGGGACAGACCTGTGCTAAATGGCAGTGGTCCCGGAGAGGGGTTTGGGAGTTCTGGGTTTGAATTTTTCTTTCCCTCAACTTCCATATCTGTTTTATTCTTAGGGTCTGCACAGAGTGAACTCTAACAGGGCAGTCATCAATACTACTTAAGCCTCATATTTTGGGTTCACTCCAGTATTTGTAGACATGGGCATGTGTACTTCAAAAACTGGAACACAAACATCTGAGAGTAGACCAACATATTTAATCAATATTGATGTGACCTCGCAAGAATTGATATGCAAAATATTATAGAACTGGGCACATTTCTAAGGTAGTTTATCTATAAAAAAGTTACTCTTTGCTTGTCTTTCATACCCTGTCAAATGTTAAAAACCAACAAATCCCCTTCCATAGTTCTTCACTGTGTCCTTAAAAGCATAGAGATTTCTAGCTCTGAGTCGCAAGGTGAAAAACACAAAATTTCCACCCAGAAATAAATGCTAACTGGGAATTACCAAAATTTGAAGCTTTAGCAGATGGAACACCAGAAATAGCTCAGGAACATCTCTTACTTCAGTCTTCTACTAAAGTGATATTACAGGAATTTATATTATTGATCAAAAGAAGATGCACTTTTCACATTCAAAATTATTTTAATATCTCATCTGAGCTCATGAGGCTTGACGACCTTGGCGTTTATCTTGAAATTCTGTGATGGACTTGGGTGAAGTTTTACCATTGAAAAGTGCTGACTTTTAAAAATATATAGTATCCTTATGTTTGCATGCTACTTTTGCTGCTTGCTAGTTATAGGACCTCTGGGTTAGCTATTTAAATCCCTAAGCCTCAATTCATTCATCTGTAATGCAGTGATAATAACATCTGTGCCTCAGATAGCTTCGGGAGGGCTAAATCATTTAGCCTAGGTAGAGATGTCTGATAAACATTAGACCTGTTTCTTTCAGATCTAAAATTCAATTTCTTCACTCAGTTTCCTTCTCTGTGACCTTGCAAAAGAGAAGTTTTCTGGTTCTGTTTTGTAGGGTAATTCAACTTCACACCAATCTAAGTCTGTTGAGCAAAAAAAGTAACATGAAGTAACATTAATTCAACTTTGCATTTTGCCAGTTATATGGAATTTAACAGCATATATTCAAATCCATACGCTGCTATGGTTACTGATTATAATGTACTAAGTATTAACCAAGAAAGTTCTATTTCAGGAACAGTTTCCAGAGAGGTGATAAATTTTACCTACTCTCTTGCATTACGATTTCATTTCTATAGCTAATGTAAAGAGAATATTCCCATCATCAATTATAAATGCTAAACCTGTGTTTTAATGATCCTGAATCATAGAATAGTTATATAGTATTGCAACTCTTGCTCACATTTTTTTTTTTTTTTTGGGTCTTGGCATTATTGTGGGTAAATGTCGTTATCCTCTTGATTCCTAACCCAGTAAGCCAGCAGTATCTCCACTTAGGTTTATAACCAAAGGCAGTTCACAGTAAAGCAAAAATCTGAGATTCTCAGCTCTCCTCTGAAAATGGGAAAGTCCTTTTCTTCACTTGGATCGTGTTCTGCAATTTCTTGTCACGAAATAACCAGCTGTCCCCAGGTTGGATGCCTCGGGGAGGGCTTTATCTCACTAAGTGCTGCTTCTACATTCTCAGTGAAGACCCGCTCTGTCTCCCTTTTGTCCATATTTCTTGGGTGCTTCCACTTGCTGTCTCCTCTGGGGCCCTACTCTCTTGGGAGGGTAGTTCTTCACTGTAACCTCAGAAGTAGAGGTGAGCCAATTTTCTTACTCTAAGCCTTCTTTTTCCTGTTGGTGTCATTGTTGCATTAAACCTTGTGCTGTCTCAGTGAACACACCTGCATGGACTGATTGGGCCCCGCTGAGGAGACCCCTGGACTAGAAACTGCACACCATTTCCAGGGGAGGTCCTTTCTAGCTGTGTTGATTGGGAGTCTCCTTGGTCACACTTGCTCGCTGCTCCCCTCTCTCCTTGCCCTTCTACCCAGTCCTTGAATATCTTCTTTGATTGTCCTGGGAACTGCACCTGTAGAAAATAACGAGCCAACCATCCAATAACAAGCTAGTTAATGAGAAAACATGTCATAGTTGTCACCCTTCCTTTGAATTCTGTAACTATAAAAGCTACTGTCTAACAGTAAACTTTGCTGCATACCTGCTTTCTGTTTTCCTCATGCAGTCATTTTCTTTAAGACTTCGGCCAGGGAATGAGAAGTGCCCGGCGTCCCTCCATCTGGTCTATCCTGCTAGAAACCCACACTCATGGTGTCTCCATATCACCTCAAGTGTATTTCTGAGCTCTATCCATCAAATGAAGTTAGAAGAAGGGGCCTGGGTCTGAAGATGGGTGGAAAGGAAAACACATGTGATTACATGGGATCCTATAAATATATGCTGAATTTTGGTTTTAATTTTCCTCTGTTAGCAGGACAAATATAAGCTTTATTGATTCACCTCCTTTATCATCATCCCCCACATTGGAAAAATAGTTCTTAGCTCATGCATTTCCAGATGATTATTGTGTTTCAAAAGATACTTTTCTTTGCATTATTATTTCTTTGCATTATTATTTGCATATATTAATATGTGTCAACTATTCTTCTGTCCTGGTATTTCCTTTGATTTGTGTGGGGCACAATCTTGGTTTAATATGTATTTATGATCCCAGATTCTCAAATCCTAAAAGAAATGAGCAGATTATGGTTTAATTAGGGTGGTAATGAAGTGCTGATTTAATTCATTTTGCTCTGGAAATCCACAGTGCCCTCAGTCATAAATGTACCTTAAACTGAGTGTCAGTGTTTCAGTGTAGATATAACTTTACAAAACTGTACCTTAGGGTTTGATGATCTGGAAGATATTTGCTGGTCTAAATGAACAAATTGTGCTAATATATTTGGCTCCGGTAAGGTAAATGAAACATAGAAAAAATTAGTTTTACCCATTCATGACCTTAAGAAAATCTACCACCAAGTGAAAATATCTTTTGGGGGCTCTAAATTTGGGGAGTACTGTAGCAGATAAAAGACAACGAATATCTAACTTTTCAATAGGCCATTTTCCAGAAGTTCATGATTTTGAAAAGCAGCACAATTTCACATAGGATTGAAATTATTATTGATAGTTGTGTTCTCAGGCCAGTACGGAGAGTTGCAAATATGAAGTACAAGGCGTAGGGAACCAGAGTATGGGTAACTTGGGGCGAGGCAGGGAGTACTGGGTCAAGGTCAGCAGGGGCATGAATGTTGCTGGCTGGTCCCAGTGGTACCCTTGGCACCAGGACCTGCTGATTTATTAAAATCTGACCAGTAATATGATGGCAAATCAATTGGATCATTTAATAATTCAATGAATTTAATAATTTACTACACATTAAACTTGTAAAATTCCCATTATTTTATTATCACCCACCCCAACACCATAGCCCTCTTCCCAGTGCTCCTGGAATAACTTTCTAACCAACCTCGTGTACATCCCTCTCTCCCATCAAGGCATAAAGCCACCAAATGGATCTTTTAAAGACTCAGTTTTTAGAGCATCGTGACCATATTTAGGTCTGTTGATGACTTCCCACTGTCCTACGACAAAGCCTCCAGCCCTTATTGAGGCCCCCAAGACCTTCCACAATCTCAGCTTTCTCCATTTCTCAAACCTCAGAGGAGGTCATTCTTAACACCCTTATTTCTGTTTCTGGCATATTCCACTCCTCTGTATGGGGTCTTCATGTGCGTTATCCCTTTTCCTGAAACATTCTTCATCCAAACTCTTTGCCTACTCCAGAAACAGACACTGTATCCCTACAGTGGAGGTTCTCAAAGGTATTAGTGCACATTTAAAGGCTAGACTCAGAGAGGCTTTTCAGGGCTAAATAAAATGGGGAACTGGACTTATTTGGTCGGAAAGTCTTCAACATATTCAAAACACACACATGCACACACACAACCCTATTATTAAAACCAAAAAAGAATTTTCATGATATGTTAGTTTGAAAGTGTTTGTGGGCTGTCATTTAGTCCTTAGAGTTAGTTTTATTTCATAATATTCAAGTGATAGTTTAAACATGAATCATATCTTGATAATTCCCAGCTCAGTAAAAGAAGTGATTAAAACATCTCAATTTCATTCAGTACTACTGAGAGGTGGGCAGATCACTTTCCTCAGCAAGTGGCTATCATTATAAATGAGATATATCCATGTATATATATAATATGATATCATTATATATGGTATATATCTTTATATCATTATAATTATAAAAGAGACTTTAATTCACGTGGTCAACTCATTGACATTTCAATGAATAGTTACCAGTAAAATAATGCTAATTTTAATGTCAGTCCTTTTCTATCCATATGTCCAGAACCAGCGCATAAACATGCTTTGTTTGGTCCATACACGCTTACAAACATTTAAGACAGTATTTAAAAATTGGGAAATATGATAATGTGACTTCCAGCTTCCTTAAGCTGGGAGAGGCTGATGCCCTGGCATCCTGGGATTCTCCTTCCACCTGGCAGTGGGCAGGGCAGCTGCAGTGCTTCTTAGTCCCACCATACACCCCAATCGCTGCTGAACTGGTTAAGCCAGATGTGGCTCCCATCAGGCAGTTTCTGCTTTAGTTACTGGAGTCTGAAATTTGGGGTTTTATAAGCGCCCACATAATGCTGAGGCTGCAGCTTGGAAGCAGGAGCAGTGCTTGCTGGCAAAGCACACTTCCCCCTGCTTCTTTTGGAGTCCTGTAACCTGTGCATTCAGTGCCTTTTACCATCAATATATTAGAGACGTGGCCTTCCTTATCTCTCCTGGAAAGGCGTGGAACTAGGGCTTCAGGGAAGCAAAGAGAATTCCTCCATTTTACCATGCCAACACCCAGTCTTCTTCCTCAGGTGTGTTTCCTGCCTGACTTCAGGAACCTCTGCAATTGTTCTAGAATTCTGCAGTGACTGTCACAGGAGGAAAGATTGTCAGTCACTTGGGCAGTGGGACTTTGCCTTTACCTATTCAGAAGCAGGCATGAACTCTGCTGCTTACCAGCTGAATGACCTCAGAGAACTGCTTGCCCAGCTTCACGTCTTCTCCTGCAGTATGGAGAATTGAATGACGCCTACTCTGTTGGGGGTGATCATAGAATTAAAAGATTGGCTCTGAGGGCACCTAGCACACGGTGATGTGCCACAGCTGCTAGCTGCCACTGTTCTTGTCACCACTTGATGGCAGATTTTTAAATGCTATCCCCCTAAACTGGAGGGAGAGGGAGCAGAGCCAGCAGCTGCAGGAGTGACAGGCTCCTCGAGGGCTGGGGAGGAAGGTTGGAACCCAGGAAATTTGCATAAAGGGTGAAGAACCACAAAAGAAGAGCCTCAGTCATTTGTAGAGTAAGAAAAATAAGGAAGTAGAATACCCACTGCTTAGGGAAAATTGGGCAATGTTAACAGACAACTGGGAAAAAAAAAAAAGAAAAAGAACTCCAACTAGTGTTTTTCTTCTTGGACTATTTCCAGTCAACAAAGGGTGAGTGAACGTTGGTAAGGGGAGTCTGACTTCTCAGAGGCAGAATGAATTATCCTAAGATCACGATCGGTTCATCACAGCTCCTGGGTGAAGGGCAGGTGAGCTGTGGAGCTGAGATAGGCACATGCGAGGGATTCCGAACAGCCGCGTATCTGACATGACCGTGTGGAGGCCCACTGAGAAAGAACTTTCAGACCAGATAGTGGACTTTGGACTTGCGCCTACTGTTGTTACTAATAATAATGAGGCAGCATTTTGGACTCTATCAGATATTAAGTAGTTAGAGCTGTTATCCAAGTATCGTAGGTTTATGGTCTCAGTCCAGGGCTTAGTTAATCTAGAAACGTGGCACTGACATTTCCTTTCTCTGGACATCACTCTGTTTTACCCTCCCAATGCCAGCCTGACATTTCCTTTCTCTGGACATCACTCTGTTTAACCCTCCCAATGCCAGCCTGAGGATAACAGCTCAGATAATTTTCATTTCTCCCTCCTTCTGTAGGTCAGAGGCCTGGGAGGGGTCACACAGGAACTGGGAGGGTGGGGAGCTTCTAGTCAGTCTCCATCTGTTCCTCTTGAGCTGCCTTGAGATAGAGTTTGGCCAGCTGGGGCCTTGGAGTGTCAGAGGTTCGTGCAGGGACAAGGCTGTGTCACTCAAGGACAGAGAAAGTCCAGGAGACAAGGGGCCCCTGTGCCTAGGCTTTTGCAGGGAGCTGTTTCATCTTTGGGGCTGGGGTTGTGCCTCAAAAGAAAGGACCTTGGTCACTGGCCCCATCCTTCTCTCTATTCTCTGTGCCTCTTGCCCTTCACCTCCCTTGACCCACAGAGACCCACAGGGAGTAACGAAAATCATGGCCTTTGCCCATTGCTTCTCCCATAGGCTTGTCTCTATGCCATCCCCCAACCGTAAGTTCCTTCTTTTAAAATACAGAGACAGAAAGTGCTCAGGGCTGGTTCTATTTTCTAACCAGCTGCACCCCTCCCAAAGCAGCAAACTCAGGGCTCTCTTCCTGCCTGAAAAAGGGGGGATACCAGGGCCAGAATGTGCCGAAATGGTTGCATCACAGCCTCTCCTATTCCGTTCTGTATTCTTGCAGCAATAAGGTCAGGAATTAGGTAGGTGCGTAGGTATTTCCATACAG
Organism: Uropsilus gracilis; assembly: GCA_004024945.1. NCBI lineage: Eukaryota > Metazoa > Chordata > Mammalia > Eulipotyphla > Talpidae > Uropsilus > Uropsilus gracilis. The sequence goes on along the minus strand of PVHY01004109.1, from coordinate 16,393 downwards.
GCCCTTCTAGCTTTCAGACTCCAAACCTACCTTGTTAGATGAGGCTGGCTACTTGATGCTGCCAGAAAGGCCAGGAAAAGCCAAGTTGGCAGCTCCCGAGGCCAGTAGCAGTGGTGGGTCAGACCCTGGGAGACAGGGCACTGACCCTCGAGACTGGGGAGGATGTGGCAAGATTCTTCAGAAAGAAGAGGGACCCAGGAAAGCTTGTGCTCATGTCTGTGGACTCTGCGTCCACTCTTGGAACCTCTGACCCTTGCACGGAAGTTTGCACTTCTCGGCCGAGCCAGGCCCAGCTCTTCCTTAGGTTCAACTTCGCCCTGGCTGTGGTTGCTCAGGACACCTGGGGGGATCTCATCATCCACCTTGCACCTCAGGACAAGAGTTCACATCTATCAGCCTCTGGGGGCTTCCAGCCATGTTGGAGAGACCGGCCTATGCAGAACCCAGCAGCACGCGGGGTCACTGTGCATGCGGGGTCACTGCTCAGGAGATCAGAGAGGAGCGGGAGGCAGAGCCGTCAGCTGCCGAGTCCAAAAAGGCATGCACGTTAGCCCCTGGAGTTGCAGCTGCTCTCTGGACCCCCACCTAAAAATAGCACCAGCTCCATCTGCAGAAATTCTGACCCGAGTGACTATGCCTGTGTTCAGGAACGAGGAGTTATTCTTAGCCCTTTATAAGAAACCCGAAAGGAAGTCTCCACTTCAGCAACACCAGCAGTGAAGGTGAATGCTCTCTACCTCTCAGGCGTATTTCTGCTGAGGCTGAGCAGAGGCCCTGTGGGTGGAAGACCACCAGTCTCCTTCCGGATAATCTACCGGGTCTGGTTGTTATCAGTGCTTCTTCCAGAGGTAGGCAGCGCCTGTCACATGTTGGGCTCATCACAGATGAAGAGTGAGAACCTGCTCTCTAGTCGGATGGCTCTGGTGCGTGTATCGGATCCTGAGAATCCAGCGCACCCAGGCCAACGTGACTATTTCAGAGGACGTTCTGCCTTCCACGCTGCGTGCCTGAAATGCATTCAATCAGGGGCGGGGTTCGATGTTGTCAGCTCACTTCCTTTTAAATGAATCAATATTTAGGCACCTTCACAGCAATGTCTCATAGTCATACAACAAGGTTGTAGTTATTTGGCATCCTGGTACATTTTGAGACATCTCAACGTGACTTGTATGAAAGGGAAGAAAGCCAGTCCTGAGGACTCCGCTGGCAGATGATGAGCACTTGAACACCCCGGAATGAAAGCCTGCCCAGCGCCTTCCCTGGGGCAGCAGAGCTTGTGCCCCAGACCCTCTGAGGAGGGCGAAGCCCTGCCCTCGCCTCACTTCCTGTGCCTCCTTTGGAGCTGGGCTCCGCGCCAGCCTGGCGGAGAATGGCTGCACTGTGTATAGGGTAACTGCCCACAGGTCCTCTCGGCGGCTCCCAAAGGCACTTAGGAAACCAGTGATTGGGGGCCGAGGAGCAGCCAGAAAGCCCCCAGAGAGCACACTGAGCTCATTAGCCCCCAGGCCTGCATATTCAAATTGGTTTGGATCCATGGGGCACATGGTGGGTGTCTGGGTGGGTGGGAAGGAAGCCCAGTGGTTAGGGCAGAGGCGGGCGGAAGCTGGTCAGGCCTGCCAGGCATGAGGCAGATGTCTCCCCACGGGGCCTGAGGCGAGCCCTTGTCAGTGCTGATGGCGAGAACTGTGTCTGTGAAAATGGGGTGGTTTTTCCAAGGGACGTGTGCGGATCCCTTTCACAGCACGAAGAATCCTCCCTCGCCTTAGCAAGGCCTTCTTTTTCTCGAATCCTTTATTGAGGGCTTTTAAAAACAGTCTCCTGCTCCAGTCAGTGGATGAGCACAGCCCCATCCTGCCTTCTGGACCGAAACCCACGGGAGTCATGAGTGATTATCTGTGATGTTTGGGTTGCTCAGAGTCGGGGTGGGGGGCCTTCGCGCATCTCAGGGTGCAGCCTTTGACCATCCTCACTCTAGTGCAGTCTGGAGCAGGGCAGAGGCTGGGGCTTTGGGAAATCTGTTAGATCGTCAGCTAGCCTTGTAGTTCTGCGACCTTTCAGTGACGAAGGGTGAGAGAACGTGGTGAAAATAAACCAGAACATGTTCCGACGCTGGAAACAGAATAAGTAGACTAGAGATGCATAGCTGAGAGTGACTCTCAGCTGCTTAAAACACCCAGTGGGCTTGAAAATCCGGCTGGAGCCTCCACGTCTCCTGGGGAAGGGCTAAGAGACTGGCTGAGCTGTGCAGCCGACCAGGGAGGGTTCGCCGCGGGAATCAGGAGGAGCCGAATTTGGGGGTGGGTGAGCGTGACCTCGAAGTGGGGGACTTGGACCTGAGCACAGCACCATCTAGAAGGTCTCGCAGCAGACTACAGGTGAGGCCCTGCAGGAGGCGGCTCGGCGGGATGCAGCGCTGATTCAGTCACATTAGAATCTCAGAAAAAGTGACATTCAAACGTCTGGCGTCGCAGCCTCCGGAAAACGTGGACGCTAATGCTGTTCACAGCGATCTTTGAAGAAGTAAAGAAAAACGTGTAAAATAAAGTCTAAGCAGACACGGTGTCCCAGGCAATGGCCGAAAGATTACCCTGTCACCGTGGGGCACCAGTTCCACGTCAAGGTGCCGTAGCTGCTGGTGGTTGCAGACGGCACAGAAATCTGGGGATGTCCGTCCCCCAGAGGAGGACCAACCTCACGGCGATGGGGGGAAATGGATCTGCTGACTGATGCTCACAGAAGAGAAGATAGGGGTGTTTAGAAAATTCATTAAAATTTTCCACTTCATTTGTCATCAAAGCTCTAAACATGAACGTATCAGAGCGATACTCTTTCTCACCTGTCAAAATAGCCAAGATCTTAAGAAATTGCAATTGTTTGAAGGTGTGCTGTGGGCATAGGCTGCTGTGGGCAGTGTGAATTGGCATAGCACTCCTGGAAAACAGCTTCACAATTCGTGTCAAAGGCTTTTAATCATTTTTTCCCCAACTCTTGAGACCCCATGACAAGAAACAATAGAACAATCCTTTATTGGGCATTTATTCTATAAAGGGTGATGTACTTAGCATTTAATATTTTGTCTTTTAACCTTTACAAGTGTCCAAATGAAGTAGTTATTATTATCCAATTTTAACCCTATAAAAAACCCAAAATACAATATTTGATACATATATATCTATAAAACATTGTTACTATAACATTGTTGGTAGAAGGTCAGGAAAACTGAGAAAACATGGAGATGACTCAGGATCAGCAAATGGTTAGTTAAGTGAAACTACCCAGTAGAATTGATATATTTACAAATTGTTCTTAAAGAGCATAAATGACATGAAAAAAAAAATACATGTCTCAGTCTGCTAGTGCTTCCAAAATGCTGTGTAACGAGCAATGTCTAGGTGGGCGGTGCATAATGATAAGCGCTGTGTTTTTCCATATACACACTTGCAAGTTGGCTGGCATATGACTTAGCTTTCGCTGGTTTTGCCTGGCTCAGGTCTGATGCACTGTGTTCATTTTGGAGTCCAGGCTGACGGGGCATCTGCTACAGTATTGGGGGGGGGTGTGCATGGGAGGATTGAGGGGGAGCCTTTCTCATGATAAGCTCTTGGGGTGCAAGAAGGCAGAGTGAATGCACAGTGGTGAATTCACTGCTTGCTCTGCGCTCTGTATCAGTGAGCCTCTCATTGGTCACAGCAAGTCACTGACCAAGCCTCCTCTGGCTGTGAGATTGTGGCAAAAGTTTATCTGGAACAAAAAATTACTGGAACAAAAAATCTGGAACAAAAAAGCACATCAGCCGACCACAATCTAGTCTTCATTGCTTTTATTCATGTCCTCCCCACACACTCCCACCCTACCCCAGTGTCCCCCAGAATCTCACTCCATGGCACTCTCTGGCTAGAAAGAAAGCACCTCTGAATCTAAGGCAAGTCCAGATGTGATTCCTCTCGGTTTCGAGACCTTTGAACTGAAAAGACAAGTTATCTCCCTCCCCCAACTCTCAACCTACAGAAGTGGAACAGGAACAGATGACTCCAAATACACCCAGTGTGATAGAGGAAGAAGAATGTGGTGAGCAGAGCAGTCAGGGTTATAGCAGTTGTGAAATCCTAGGAGGAAAATGTTGCCAGGACCCCTGACCAGGGGGAAGGGAATGTTCTCGGAAAACCATGATCCTCCTGGAGTAGCTCCCCAGATTCCAGTCCATATCCCTACAACCCTCCCACCCCCCACCTCGCTTGCTCTCCACTCCTTGGGAGATCCTTTGCCACCGCCCTCCCTTGGCCATGTCTGAAGACAGCATTGGAGAATAACCCCAGCTGGATGAGTGAGCTGCCTTCCCAGTCTGCCTGAAGAAAGTTGGAAGAGGAGGAGTCCAGAGGTGTATTTGTAGCTGGAGGAATCACAATCACATTTAGTTGAAGTTGATGCAAACTTTCTCAGTGCAGTTGTATTTTTCATCCCTGTGTGGCCCTAGGTTCTGTTTGTTCACTCTCAGTTCTGTTTGCAAACCTGTCATGTGTTCCCTTATTGCACATTTTTCAATGCAGTTAGCAACAGCCCACCTGCTTGACCAACTCTGTGCCTTGAAGCTTGTTTACCCAACCTCCCAACTCTAACAAGTCCATTTTCTGCTGTTTGACTTACTGCAAGAAACAGACAAACATATATATAACACAGATCCACATATATAACACAGATCCACATCTTCTCAGGCTCCTGGGGCAGGTTCCATGTTGTCTATTTCCTAGTCTCAAAGCCAGTGGCACTGATCTGGGGACTTATTGTGGCAGTAGCCCATTTCTAGTACAAAATTCCTTATTCAATTACTGCCCTGATAATGTATAGCAGCCAACCCGAGAATCTCAGAGGCAGGCAGCAGTAAGCCCTGGCTTCTCACAGGGCTTGGCTGGGGTTGACCTCAGCTTCCCACTGAGCACCATCTGGGCTCAGCTCCTCCCCTTGAACTGACTCTGCCCCCTTGTCTTGCAATCCTGACTGTGCAAGCTCTTCTCAGCACGGACCATCTCAGCCAGAGGAAACAACACATGCACACATTGCAGCCTCTGCTTGCATCATGCTGTATTAATCATGTCTTTTCAGCCTGTGTGTTTGATGCTCTGTCATCTTGAGGCCTGGCTGACCCTTGAGGGACAGTCCCCTCCCAGAGTTAGCTCATTCCTAGAAACAGCAAATAGCAAGTCTGCCAGTGTAATGGGCCTTTCAGAAGCAAGCCGGTGGAGAGGCCATAACTGCAGCCATCTCTTTCACTGAACTCCTAACATTCTGGGCTAATCTTCCACTGCCCAAATCAACCCAGGGTTAGGCTCCAGGTAATGGGGGACTGTGCCTACACTACAGTGCCCACGAAATTTCAAACTAGCTGCTCCTGCTTACTCTGTTTCAGCCATCCTTCTTTCTCCTCTTCTTCCTCTTCCTCTTCTTCTTCCTCTTCTTCTTTTCATTTTAATGGTGGTAACACTGGCAACATCACAATCTATATTTTAAGGGTGCAGGTTCATACCTCTTCAAAGGCATGTTCTCACCACACCCACCTCAAAAGTACCAATAACTCTCCCCACAGTCTGTTGGACCCCTCCTCCCTTTGTCCTCACCCCCACCCTCTTGGAACCTAAATTTTACGGTCAGAGTCCAAAGGTTTGCTTTGGTTTGGTCTGTTCCTTTGCTTTGTTTCTTTATATTCCATTTATCAGTGAACCATCTAGTATTTGTCTTTCTTATTTATTTATTTATTGTAGCATAATCCCCTCTTGTTCTATCCATGTTATTAAAAATGGCAAGGTCTCATTAAAAAAAGAATAATGGTATAGTGATATAGTAGCATAGTGGTATAGTGGTGTTCCATTGTATATCTATACCACATCTTCTGAATCCAGTTACCTGTCTGTAGTGCTTGGGTTGTTTTTGTATTTTGACTATTGTAAACTGTGCCACAGTGAACAAAGGTGCCTGTATCTTTTCAGATTAGAATTTTTATAATCTTTGGATTGGTACTTAGGAGTGGAATTATTGGATCATGTGACATCTATTTTTAATTTTTTGAAGAATCTCTCTCCTGTTTTCCATAGGGGTTGCACCTATTTATAATCCTGTTTATATTCCCACCACCAGTGGGTAAGTGTTTCTCTGTCTCCACAGTCTGGCCAACACTTCTTTCTTGTTCTCTGGCTCTTAACATGGGGCTTAAACATATAACTTTAAGATTAAGAAGTTTATGTTTTAATAACTGAGCTAGCTAGGCAGCTCATTGTTATTGTTTAAAAGATAGATTTTAAATATATGTATTTTTTAGTATTGATTTTAACTTTTATGTAGCTATTGTTTATTAAGTTAATACTGTAGTTATAAATGCTGGGGTTTGATTATTAACAGAAGGCATAGTACAAATAAACTTTTTTTGTTTATGTTATTTAGGATAATTGAAAAGAAGTAATTTTTACTTTTTGACTCTTATTAGCAAATAGCAAATATTAGTGAAATTTATTTATTGAGATTATGTTTTGATTGGCTTTGTTTTATTTATTTATTTATTTTTAGAGGGGTGGTGTTAGTATAAACTTAATTTTATTTTGAAAACTAGAGTGAATGATGTTAGAGTAGACTATTAATTTTTGACTAGAAATGTTTTTGGTATTGAATAAACTATAATGTTTTGAGGGAACTAAGTTGGATTTTTCAGTTTGAATAAGTGGGAGCAGTTTTTAGGAAAGATTAGAACTTTGTAATTTAAAAGAGATTTTTATGTTAGAAGTTTTTGATTTTGGGAAGAACTGTGTTGAGCTGACTGTAACATTTGAATAGTTAATGCTGTAGGGAGGGGGCAGCAGCTATGATCTTAACTATTTTAAGAAGAGAAAAAAATTGTGAAACTGTGTACTGAGCAGTTTTTGGCTAGTGGTAGAAACTGATTGAGGCTTAACTTTAAGAGTTACTTTTTGTAGTGGGGTAGTTTGTAAAAGCTGTGAAAGCTTTTTATAGATTGAATTTTTTTAACTTTAAGAGCTGGCTTGTTTATATTTTGAGTTATTTTTTTAATACTTTTATTAATACCATTTTTTGTAATTAAAAATTTTAAGATAATTTTATTTTAGAATTAACTTTATTATATACTAAATTGTAAATTACAGCATTTTTAGTATTTTGAAGTTGTTTTTGTGTTTTATTTTTTAAATGTGCTGCCATTTATTGCTGGCAGGCTTTTTTTTTTTTTTTTTTGATAAGAATGGACTTAGTTTTTTAGAGACTTTTTGTTAAGATTATTTCATTTAACTATGTTAGACAGTATGTACATATATTTTTTGAGTTATATTAAGATTATTATTAATATTTTTTATAGTTTTTTGAATATTGTACTTATGGTAAGTTTTTAACCATTTTAGGTATTGGTGATTTGATAAGATTACTTTAGTTAAAGATTTTTAGTTTTAGGAGCATAACACTTGGCAGGATTTTGAAAACTAGCATGATACTGGAAAGAAAAAAATGGTAGCTTTGGGTGATTTTTTACATTTTTTTAGATGCCAGAGTTTGTTAGACTATGTTTTTTTAGTTTAGGGTAACATTTTAAGAAAAATTATAACTTATTTTTATATCTCTTTTAGAATACTTAACATTTTTTGGTATTTAACATTTACTGTATTATTTTTATAAAATGTTTATTTACTTTTTTTTTTTAAACTAGGGCATTTTTTATACCTTTAGTTCTGAGATCTCCTCGTGCGTTTGGAAAGTTTTGGCTTTTTTTTTTTGTTTGTTTATTGTTTGCTGATGGCTATGGCTTTTACTTGCCTTTATTATTTTTTTGTATAGTATAGTTATCTCATAGTTCATACTTCCATTTGACCCCTGGCTGTGGCTAAGCAATCTCTTCTCGTCAATTCATTTCTCGTACCTTGCATCTGGCGGCCAACAGTTCTCATCCTTTACTTTCCACTTTGCCCCTCATTCCTTGTCTCCTATTTGCCCTCAGTGCTGTCTATGTGGTCACACTGTGCCTCTTCTGTTGAAATCTGCAAGCATAACAACCTATCTTCAATGCCCATTATTTCCTGATCTGTTGGCATCCCCATACATAATCAACTAATCCTATATTAGAAAAAAATCCCTGTCCACAATATCCCTTTGACCAGTTTAAGTCACTAGTCCATTTGCCTATGGACTTAAGCAGAAGGCATTCTCGGGACTGTGTTTCTTCTGAGGCTCTAGGTTGGGTCCATTTCTTTCCCATTCCAGTTTCTCTAGGCTGGTCCTTTTCCTATGCCTCCTTCCCGCTTCGAAACCAGCAAGTACTGGGAGTGTGTCTCTCTCTTTTAATTGAGTTAATAGTGCTTTACCCCTTTTTGCACGTAGCAATCCATTTTTCCCAGCACCATTTATTGAAGAAACTGTCTTTGTTCCACTGTATGGTTTTAGCCCCTTTGTCAAAAATTAGTTGACCGTACATGTGTGGTTTTATTTCTGGGCATTCAATTCTGATCCATTGATCTGTGTGCCTCTACTTATTCCCGTACCATGCTGTTTTAATTCTTATGGCTTTGTTATATAATTTGAAGTTTGGGCATGAAATACCTCTGCTCTCTCTTTTTTAGGTCAGGAGTGCTTTGGCCCTCTGAGATCTTTTATTATTCCACGTGAATTTCAGTATTTTTTTCTCTCTATCTTTAAAGAATGATACTGGAACTTTTGTTGAGATCACATTAAATCTGTAGATTGCTTTTGGCAATATGGCGACATGGATGGAGCTAGAAGAAATCATGCTAGCAGAAATAAACAATAAAAGGGAATACTGCATGGTCTCACATGAGGGATAAAGGGAAAACAAACAGAGAAGAAAAATTTAAAACTATCAGCAAAATTGGAGCATAGAGCATGAGGAGGGAGGGACACAAAAGACTAAGATGATGGTTCATAAGGTGGTGGGAGAACTCCAGGGTAGAAAACGTAAAATAAAATAAATAATAAAAAAGCATTGCTTCACACCATGCTTACAACACTGTACAGGTTTTAGGTCTGCAGTTTCTCACCTCAGCAGCTGCATTTATTACCCTATGCCCACCCTCCCAACATTCAGTCACCATCCCCCACTACCCAGCTGACCCCCTGTACCAGCCCTGCCCCTCCCCTCTCTGGCAACCACCACTCTGTTCTCCACATCTTGAGAATTTATTTTTTCCTTGTTTGCTTGCTTTGTTTCTTTATATTTCACATGTGAGTGAAGTCACACAATGCTTGTGTTCTATAGACTTATTTCACCCCACATAATCCCCTCCAGGTCCATATTGTTGCAAATGGTCAAGATCCCATCTTTGTTTTTTTTTCTTAATGACCAAATAGTGTTTTATTGTGCAGATCACATCCTCTTGATCCAATCATTCATATTTCCCTTAATTTCACATTTAAGGACCTTTGTAATTACATAAGGCCTGTCCAGCTATTGCAGGATAACCTTGCTATTTTGATTAGTGAACTTAATTCCATCTACAACCTTAATTCCCTCTGCTGTGTCAGGTTCTAAAGACTGGGACAGCATTGGGGGGAGGGGGGCATTTTTCTAACTATCACATCCTCGAGAAAGATTTGGTTATCACATAAATAGGCAAATAGAATTTTTTTTTCTCCGAGTTTTGTGGCACACAACCACATGGTAAAGGCTCTGAGAGATCTTGAAGATACCTATTTTAACTCTGCCTGACCCAGGAATTCTTCCCAAATCACTATTTTTAATAAGTATCATTGTTTTGTATCCTTGTTCCTGCTCTGATTTCTTCCCTTGGGGGCAATGGGCATCTCTCTCCTTCCACCAAAGCACCCGCAGTTTGCACTGCGCTCTCCCCCCTCCCTGATCTTGTCTTTCACGTGCACATTTCCTGAAACCCAGCCAGAGAAATATGGAGCAATTCAGAGAAAATGAAAGGACTGGTTTCTGCCCTAAAGAAGTTGAAAAGCTTTTATTTTTTAAATCATCTCTTGCAAACGAGTCACGAATTCATTAGTGCTGAGGGGATTCAGCTTGGAAGAGCTGCAGAACCTCTCTGTGGAAATGAGAGACCCTATTTGCCTGGGCTTCCATCCCATTCTACAGCAGCATCGAATTCACAGCGCTTGTGGGTCTATGCTGATTCCATTTCTACCTCTTTTCCAAAGTGACATCCATGGCCTTATAAACAATTTAAAAAAAAAATCTTTTCAGATCACTTTCTTAATCTCTGTAGCTCTGTGTCTCCTCTGTAAAACTGGGTCAACGGTAGCCTTTTCATCCAATGCCACTGTGGAATATTAATTGATATTAAAATGTTCTTCCACATCTATGGGCAGAAGAGGTCTGTAATTTCAATATCAAATAATATGATGGCAACGAGGACTAGCTCACCAATATTTTATTTCATGTGCAACTCTTTTTCATAAATTTACAATGGAAATCATCAGACGCCATGTACAACCTCCTGTTAGCCAGCAGAGCCAGCTTCTTCTAGCTTTCAGATAGCTCATGTGGAGACCAAGAAGTAGAAAATAGATGAAGCTGTACATTATATATATGTATATATATGTATATATAATCCCAGAAGACTTTTGCTTTATGTGGTGTGCGTGATGGCTGCTTGCCATAAAAAGGACTTGAGAGGTTTCGCTTGTTCTGGGATTATTCACGCAGTAATTATGCTACTGGTGATGCTCTGTTTTAATGATAATATATTATAAGCTATTCTGAACCCACTCAACAAGCATAGTGTAACATCTGCGCTGTTCCTCAGGACTGCTCCTCCTAAGAGGCCTATTCACATCCTTGACCACGAAAAGTTAAAAATATAGGTGTTTAGAAGAGAAATAAAGTACAACTGAGTTGGAATGAAAAAGAAATTGGAATTTATAATTTTTGAGTGACCCTGACAGAAAGAAGTCGCTCAGGACTTGGTCTTACACTCTAGACCTTATTCTTCTTAGCACACACGCACCCCCCGAGCGAGCACACGCACCCCCGAGTGAGCACACGCACCCCCTTGTGTGAGCACACACACTCCCTGAGTGAGCACACACGCCCCCCCAAGCGAGCACACGCGCCCCCTGAGCGAGCACACGCACCCCCCGAGGGAGCACACACAGCACCCCGAGTGAGCCCTTCATGCCTGCATGTGACACAGAGGGGGAGGATAGCTGTTGATTTTTGTTTTTCCAAAAGCACAGATTTTCCCAACTCTGATCTGAAATGGGCTGTGGATGCTATTTGCTATTTGCATTTTGAGTGACAATTTAGGTATTTAAGATTTTGACTTTTTTTTTAGCGTATATAACACATTTGTGTAGTACATTTTATAAATAATAATGTATATTTTATTTGGGTGGATCTACATCAAGAGAAATTTGAAATACATGTAAAAGAAGATGGGCTTTAAGATCTGAAACAGGTTGAATCTTACTCTCATTCCACTCAGGTTTTGTCACCTCTTTAAACAGAAGTTGCATCGACTTGAACCAACTCAAACACCATGCTGGAATCATGTATTTCACGCTGCCATCCATGCTCACTGTTTCACTGTTATTTGTGAAATTTGCAAGTTATTTGATGAAAGGTGCTTTTTATCCTCAACAGGAGTAATTTCTGGTTTGTTTTCCTTCCATTTCATACTGTCTTGTAGATATAATTTACCCAAATTATACCTTCTAGATAGAATCTACCTCATAGATATAATTTGGGTAAATAATTTGAAGGCAGGTAAATAAAAGCTTGGCTGAAGCTGATGACAGTGAACAAACTGATTGATTAATATCCTGCTTTAGAAGCCAGGTTACAAGATTAATTATGCAGCATACGACTTAAAAATAGATGCACGAGGCAGTGCAAAGGAATGTGGATGGAGAAAAGTCAGCGAAACCAAGTGTGAAGTTAGATTTAAAATACCCCCTGCTCTCCTCACCCACACAAGTGCTCAGCCAGACTAACCGGTGTGCACAGGTGGTAGCAGGCGCACATGGTTCGATGCTTGTTAGCAGCCCGTGAAGGGTGAAATAGCCTCTGAAGAGGATCTCTTGAAGATAAAGTGAAATCAGTTATTCTGCTGAAGTCTGAGTCTGACAATGAGGCAGGAGACAAGATGAAGCTCTCTTGCTTTTCCTCCTTTCCCCTTTTTCCTCCTCTCCCTCCTCTCTCTCTCTCTGTCTCTCTCTTTCTCTCTCTCTCTCTCTCATTCTGGGTCTATGCATTTGAATGTTTAAGGATGCCTATGGTCCAATTCTATTGTACTCTGAGTTAGGGCTCCTCCGAAACCAGAATCTTAAACTCCACCTCCCTCTGTTACTTCCTGAAAGGAGAGGAGTAGTGATGCTGATCATCTGAAAATATCAGCTGCTACAACACAACTTTATTTTTAGCTCTGAAATGCAACCATGGGACCGAAAAGCTGATTCCAACACATTTGTCAGCGATGCTACACACAATCACGACCAACTGGCACCACAGAGCATGGAAAGTCACCAGCAGAAGGAATTCTCAGTGAGAGCAAAGCCTGGAGGGCAACCCCATGGGGGTGACAGTGGCTGGTGGCCCCCGGGGGAGAGGGGTCGTATCCAAGTTCAGTCAGACCCAGCAGCCTCTTGGGGGCCCAGGAACATCCTCCACTGATCACTTGGGGTGAAAGTGGCTCTCAGTGTTGATCTCTCTGATAGCATGGTACTGCAGAGATGCGGGATCTTGTTCCACCATTGCCACTAATTGCTTCTGTGATCCTGACACACTTACACCCCCATTTCTCCATCTATTTCCTTTCAGCACAGTGTGAATTGGACTGGGTCACCTGCCAAGTCCATCCCAGAGCTTGAAAGCCAGTTGTTCGGAGCCTCTATTCCAATAGTGAGAGCGAGAAAGAGACCAAGTTCCAGTTCACAACTTAGTCTTTCTGCACAGGTGCTTGGTTGAAATTTAGTGAATTAAAAGTTCAAGCTCTTGGTTCAAGTTGTCTTTCCTCCTCAAGGGTTCTAGCCATCTTCTTCCTGCCATTGACCTTCTCTTTGCACTGCTCTCCTGCTAGGATGACTACTGGGTGTGAGGCGTTGTTTCCATAGCAACAGGGCAGAAGGGGTGAGAAGGGTTGAGACCTGGGCTGACCCTCCCTGAGTGTCTCCTTGCCAGCATCTGCTCATTAACTGCCCATCCTTGCTCCTCCCTCCCACAGGCAGCAGCATCTGCTGTTCATGCCCTGGTCCTGTTCTTTGTTCCTCCTTAGCATGTGTCCCATCATTTGCTTTCTATCCCCTTCTTAGCATGCAGGGAATGGGGAGAAGAGCCAGCCAGGAGGAGTGAAGAATTCCAAGGTTCCCCATCCTAGATAGACTGCGTCGCTAGCTCTAATCTCCTCAAGTGAAACTAAAGTCTCCGAGCAGAGTGGAAAAATATCTGTAGGTATAAATGCTTCCATGTTCACATCCTCAGACCTACTTAGAGGTTTCCATTTTGTACCAAGCTAGTCTTCATCCTGGGAGAGAGAGGATACTCACCTATGCCTGCCTAACAGCCCCTCCTTCCTGCCTCTTTCCTGCCTGACAACAATGCTTTTTCCTTTTTGGTGCAATGGCACAGCCATGTCACAGTGCAGGGTGGATTTTTCTGTTTTTCATACTGAACAATCTGTGCTCAAGTCCTCTGAGCTTCAGTATTTTGAAGTCTGCAAAAGCATATTTTCCCCCACTGAGCATAATAAAGATGGGCTCTTAGAAATTAGAAAGCAAAGATTTTATCTTCAAAATGTATGTCTTTGGCTTATTTAAGAAGACAGGCTGAAATCTGACTTCTTTCTTCCTTGTTTCTCAGCAAGGGGTTCCAGGGCTTCTATGAGCAGAGGATAAGTGGGATAGCAAGCATTAACAAGAAAAGCAACTATCCAAAGGCCAAGAAGTCTTTAACTCAAAAAATGATCTGTTCTACAATGTTTATTACAGCATAGTTTACATAGCTGGGAAATGGAAATGCCCCTACTGGTAGAGAACTAGGTGGAGAAGATGTGGTATATCCACACCGTGGAATACTATACAGCTGCAAAGAAGGACAAATGTTACCGTTTACAGCAACGTGGAAAGAGTGCTGGGCAATTATGTGCAGGCAAGCCAGAGTGACAAAGATAAATGTTGGGTGCCTAGTGGATGATTCAGCAAAGCAAAATATTTATAAAATCTAGCGGAGATTAATGAACAAAGTGAGGTTTCCTAGGTAACAAGGAAAGGTGAGAGGTCAAAGGTATAAAACAAATTCTTGTACAGCAATATTGGGTTCTGCTTCTTGGAAGATGGACTAGACATGTGTTTCTTTCCATCTAGAGCAGCTGAATTCCCTGGTTATTATATATAAAACAAAGTAGAACAAGAAAGTGAAGAATGGTGGAGAGAAGGCAGCTTGATCAGGAGTCTCGGGACAACATTATAGCGATTTTTCTGGAACATCCTGTTGTCCCCTACATGCCAGACTCAGGGAGTGGAGGTGCCCACAAGCAGAGACAAAAAGGGAAAAGAAAGTCCTAACTGAAGCCTGTTCCTCTACCCTAAGGACTCAGAAAGTGGCTGCTGGAAAGAAAAAGCCTTCAAACATCGGGCTCAGCTGCGGCCCAACACGACTGCACACACTGTGTCCACACCACCACCTGCATCTGGCCAGGGCCTGGGTGTCCATCTAGAAGCTCCCCAGCTGCATAGCAGGAGGACACATTGCAGAGGGATTCAGGTTTCCTACCCCCCACCCCCCTGCTCTAGTGTCTGACCCTGAGCTGGGGAGACTCAGGGGGCCGAGTGGAGGATTTGCACTGTTGTCTGGTGTTAAGAAGGCATCTCATTCGGTGCCCAGGGTACAGGACAGGCAGCAGATGAGGCCCTCCTGCCCCTCCCTGCCAGAGGCCACTCACGTAGCTCAGAGCAGCTCTTCATGCCGGGCATCTCCTGAGGCTAAGGTGGGACCTGGGCTACTTCTTCAACCTTGTAGTGAGCAGCGTAATGTCAGAAGGAGGTGTTTGAATATGACCCAGAGCATCCTAATATAATATCAGAATGGCCAGGTCCAGATCACCCATCATGTCGAGAATTCCTCTTGGCATTTATCAACTGATATTTGTTTTTTTTCCTCATTGAATTTGAGACATTCCTGTTCTTGCTCACATCCTGTTTATGATGTGGTTCTGAGAGTTTTGCAAGATGTTACCACTGAAAAATTCTGGATATGGGGATGGTGGAATCTCTGTATTCGATTTTTAAAAATGTCTCTATGATGATCTCAAAAAAAAAGTTTAATTAAAAATAAAGTAAGATGCAGCGGTCCCATATTCAGTACCTGCGCCATGTCCATATTTCTAGTATTACTGAGTTCTTCACAGAGAGAAGGCACTTCCTTTTTCAACCGAATGAATAAGACAGGAATTTGAAATGAGTCAATGATTCATAAACTGTGTAGTATTTAAGATGTATAAATATTACAACTTCCAGGAGAGAGGAACACCCTCTTTGCCATCACCCGCAGATATTTTCCCATCTTCCGCCCCTACCCCTTGTAATTTGATTCATTCTTATAAGTCTGTAGACAGACCTGTGAAGGATTTTTAGAATCAGAATATACTTGAGGATAGATAAGTTAGAATACAACTTTTCACAGAGGCATTTAGAGATGTTTTATTTCCGCAAAGGAATGGTATTCAATTTCGGCTCTCCCTTTGATGAAATTCTTCCTTTTGAAGGTCCTTGTGATCTGGGTCCTTGCAGTCTCCTTAGACAGAGTGCAAGCAGCCCTCTCACCTCGTCACCCACCCCCCTCAGCTGCTGGGCCAATGTACACTCCCTCCCCCCAGATTCCTGTCCTATGTAATCTAGTTTATTTGGAAGGAATGAGTATTTGGGGTGCGGGAGGTTATACTGTTGACCTGCTTACTGATGGAATTACCTCCGAGGACTGTCTTAATTTCCCCTTCATTCTCACTAGGAAAACTGTCTCGGTTACCTAGGAGACAGGCAAAAAGGTAGGATACTGAAAGAAAGGAAGCTGTCTGGGAAGGCTTCTAGTGACCAGGAGTGTTTCCATCCGTACAGCTCCGAGGTCGGGAGAGTGTATTTTGCGTGCGAGTCACGAGGGAGAGATGATCAGCTTCATGACCGATTTTATGCTTCTGAGAAAACTGGCATGAAAGTCATTCTGTACAACCCCGGGTACTAGAACACGGGGTCCACATCAATCACACAGCTGATGGAGCAGCGCCCTCTAGTGGTCCCAGCCTGTGCTGCCGGAGGGAAGGGAAACGGAATTTTAGGAAAGGTCAAGGGAAAGAGAACTCTGAGCTGGGCCATAACTAGCAATACCGGACGGTCATAGATGCAAGGTTTTATAAGCAGCCTCCACAGGCACCAAGCGGAC